>JASAMX010001602.1:0-20348 GCA_030248175.1 Microlaimidae sp. YZB2_3 | reverse complement strand
GTGGACCCCTCTGGCTCTGTCCACAGTTGAACACGGTCAAAAAGCTAGGGGGTGTTTACCCCGGGTAAATGACATTTCAAAATTTATGGGGGGACTAGGAGGGGTCAAACCCCCCCCCCCAAAGCTTTCTAGGGGGTTTGACCCGGGGTGGAAGATTTTGAAACCTAGAGGGGGTTCAGGTGGGGTCAAATTTTCGAAGCAAAATACTTTTATACCATTAAAGGTTTAATAATAGTTTTTTTATAAGATAATATTACATTTTATTGAATAAAAAGCGATATTGAGGTATAAAAAGGGTGTAAAAACATGATTTTGTGTTTAAAATTCACGTTTTTGGAAGAAAATTTAGTGTCTAAAATTATCTCGAGAGGGGAGGGGGGTCAGATTTTAAAATCTAGAGGGGGGTCAGTTTGTTAGTTTGGAGGCCGTTTGTTAAACACTTGCCCGGCAAGTTGCCGCATGCAAAATAATGAAATGAAAACATAATACAATGATTATAATTATTTATTATGTAACCGAAAAATAGAAGAAAGTTGGTCAAACTTTTACCGGAAGCAAAAAAAATCAACAAAAAGGTACCTCTTATAATATGTTAACGTTTTTAACAGTTTCCAAAAGTTTTTTTGGCATGTCCAGGCTATTCCCCCCCTAAGTATCCCAGTCCAGGCTTAGTCTCCCCCCCCCAAAAGGACCATTCAGTCCAGGCTACTCCGGGGTCAAAATTTTTCGAAAATTTGGTCCAGGCTGACCCCCCCTCTTGGGCCTACAAAATGGTAAAAAATGGGCTGACCCCGGGTCAGACCCCCCCTAGACGTCAGGGGTCGGACACCTATGCACCGGACCCCCCATTTCTGGGGGCTGCCGCCCCCCAGATGCAGATCCCCCTTTAGGGTTAGTATTTACCCACCCCAAACCCCCCTCCCACCCGAAATGAAATCCTGGGCACGCCACTGGTTAAAATAAAATTACATGTTTTTATTATTAGAGAGGTTATTTTTATTGCTTTTTTTTATTTCACAATCTGTTGATAAAATTTAAAATTATTCATATAAACTTCCTAAAGCTGTTATTAATCTTTTTTCAGTAAGAACTCGATCTTCGCGCATATAAACAAAGCAGTTTATTCTTTGGACTGCTCACCTATGCATATAAAACAAACAAAAGCTTAAAGGAAGAAAATGACGGTGATATATGCGTTTTTTGTTTTTAAAGGCATGTTTTCTTTGTATCAGCTACTTGTAGGTAGATGATATAAATAATAATTTGTAGAGAGAAAGCATGACCACAATACTACAGTGCATGCAGTGACCAAAATTTATTCGAGATTCAAATTCCCACACTTAGCAAAAAAAGGAGTTAATGAAAGTGAAACACTATTAGACATTAAGTTCGTCAGCGTTTTTGATCAGGTCAGCTATAAGAGGTAACCAAATAACTATCTAACTACGGTAGATAGCTTTTTTAAATTTTAGAATAAATGGACTTTTCCAGATTCTTATTGAAAAGTCGTTGACTCCAGCAGTTTAAAATCTAGAGGTATTAGAAAAGACCTGTTTTAAAAAAGTTACTTAACTTTTTATTTAAAACAGGAACTGTCGAATACCTTTAGATTTTTAATCTGAGGAATGTATTCTACCTGTACCATTTTTTCTGCATTTTACCCATACTTTTTTATTTATAGAAAAACTAGGTGACTAGGTAAAAAAGCGTTAATTTTATGTCAAAAAGCCTTTTTTACTGCAATTTTGGGATTTTTTAGTGAAAAAACTTGATTTAATCTCAAAACTTAAGATTGGCAACAGTTAAAAGTCATTTTGAAGGCTTTTTTTATTTTTACAGGATTGAGAGGTTAACTTTTTTTCTTCACTTCTGAGTAAAAGAGGGGGCTACGTTACAGTCTCTTCTCAAAATTTGTGGGGGGAGAGATTAACCCAAACCATTTACATGGGTACGGGTGTAGAGTTAACCATAGGTGGGCAGGGGGGTTATACCCCCCATCCAAAATTTCGGATTTTGCTGACACCCCCCCCCCCCTTAAATTTGGGGTACCCGGGGACACCCCCCCAAATTCGCCTCCCAGAGAAAATTTTTAAGCATTACAAAAGTGCTAAAAAAATTTTCCGCGCTTCGCGCGGAGTGTTTTTATTACCTTGTTTCTGTCATATACTTTATTTTTTCTCTTATTATTCAAAAAAAACAAAACATTAATTAAACATTATTAACCTTTTATTAACATTTTAAACACCTGTTTTAAATGTAAAGGGATAAAAAAACCTTAAATTTTGTAATAAACATCATTTGGAATTAAAATTTCTAGTGTATTTTAGCGCCAAAAATAAAAAATTTTCTCCCTCAGGGGCATTCTGCGCCCCCCCCCCGACCCTCCCCCTAACAAGGGGCTCTGCCCCTTGACCCCCGCTGGGGGCTCCTGCCCCCAGACCCCCAGTATTGGGGGGCTCTCGCCCCCCAGACCCCCCTTAGAATTAGTATTTACCCTCCAGACCGCCCCTCCCCCCAAATGAAATTCTGGGCACGCCACTGTTCTAGACCCCCAAATTTTTATCCTTGGCAGGGTCGAACTCCAAATTTTTCCCTTTGCCGACCCAAACAAAAGGGAGGTCTAGACCCGCCCTGGCTACGCCTATGTATGTATATAACCTTTAATTAAATATAAAATTATGGATTAAAAAGTTTGTGATACTTGACTTTATAATCAAGACAATATAATTATTATTCTATTATTACGTAATTATTAAAAAAACCTATGATTTCTAATCTAATTCTAAGAATATATAAACACATTATTATTAAAAGAATTAAAAAATAAAATTTATAAGCTGCAATAAGGTCTTATTTTAATTTTACACAGTTTTAAAGCATTTATAAGCTTGTTTTACGTTTTTTACGCGTTTTAAGCCCATTTTAAGGCAGCGCGGAAATATTGGGTACACCCCCCCTCAAAATTTGGGTCTTGCCAGACACCCTCCCCCTAAAATTTGACCCCCCCTTATACCCCCCCAAAATCTGAGAGGCTGCCCACCTATGGTTAACCCCCCCACCAGGACGTAGCCAGAGTTTCATTTTTGGGGGGGGGGGGCGGTTTTAGTACAAAAAAATTTCGGGGGGGGGGGGGGGCCCGCCCCCCCCAAAATTTCGGGGGGGCGGAGCCCCCCCTTAATTTTTGAAAACGTTAAAAAAGCAGGGATAAACGTAGATAAAGCTGTAGAATACACTGTTTTTGGCCTAATAACCTATTATCTAATGTAAAGACATGTTTTCTTAGTTAAAAATTACATAAGCACACATTGGCAGAGCCTGGATTTCACAAAAAAAGGAATTTAGAGACGTTAGTTTCAGACCCCTTGGCTAAACCCACATTGTAAACCAAAGCACATGAGCAGCATCTCGGCTCCATGTTTTCTAGGGTACCTACCTATATGAAAAAAATCCGAGCCAATGGTATAGGCGGCAGGAAAATTTAGGAGGGGGGAGGTACATAAATCAACCAATATGATTGTTTGTTTTGCTTTCTGTGTAGTACTGATTACTTATAAAAATTATTGTACTAACTTTTCTTGAAATAACATTAGCAAAAGGCAACATAAATAACGAGATATATATGTATGTATACTATAGAAAGTGACCGCTGAGCGAAGCGAAGCGGAACAAATTTTTGGTTTTTTGGGTCCGTTGGGGTACTAAAATTATTTTATAGTTTGCGCAGAGACGATTAGCGAGGCGCTAGAAAATTTTGAATTTTTAGCCTCTGAAAACCCCCAAATTTTAGTATCTGGCGACTATTTCGGGGGGGGGGGGCGGCCGCCCCCCCCCCCGCCCAACCACTATCCCTTATTTTTCCTCCTGTCCGACCGTTTCGGGGGGGGGGGGGGCGGCCGCCCCCCCCCCCGCCCCCCCCCTGGCTACGTCCCTGCCCCCAACCAAAATTCTAAGATCAGGGTTTAAACCCCCCCACTCTCAAAAGTGGTGGAGAAAAAGTTAACCCCCTTCTTAGGTGAACTGAGCAGGGAAAAGATTTGTGGGGGTTATAATACCCCCCAAAAAATCCCAATTACTGCTGACACCCCCCTTCTTCTAGAATTCGGTGTACCCTGGAACCCCCCCCCCCAAATTTGGGGGGTCCCAGTCCTAAAAACGCTAAAAATGTGGTATTTGAGGCATACCCTCCTAAAACAAATTTTTGAAACACCCCCCTCCAATTTTAAGCCAGGTCAGGTATAGTCCCACCCCTAAATCCGGGAGGCTGCCTACTCATGACCTCCCCGCTTCAATATCGAAAAAATGTCTTTAAAATGACTTCTAACTGCCTCTGAACTTAAAGATAAAAATGAGTGTTTTCAGCAGTAAAAAGCTCAAAAATACAATAAAATGGCTTTTTAACCTAAAATCAGCGTTTTTTACCTATTTTTTCTTCAAAATCGAAAAACAATGTGAAGAAAATGCATTAAAAAAATCTTATGGGTAAACTACGTTTCTCGGATTTTAACCCCCCCCCCTCCGACTCCAGAGACCAACTAGACCATTATATTGTATGCCCATTTAACCCAAAACCCCTTCTCCCCGTGCCCATGTATAGTTTTAAGTGTTGGTCGTGTTTTATAGATTTTCAAACGATTCTGACAACAAAGCTAGGGGTTCATTTAATGAACAACTGCAGAAAAGAGCGGAGCGTTTCGGTCTTCCTGTTGTCAAAACCTCTACAACGGAGATTGTTACGCCGGTATTTTAATTTGTTTTTCCTAAGCCATAAATATAACATAGTAACTAGCTACGAATTTAAAAAGGTTTACTTTCCGTTAAAATATTTATTTTCTAATAATTTAACATATTGCATTGCAAGGGAACGGGACACGAGGGTACTGGACACGAGGGTACTGGACACGAGGGTACTGGACACGAGGGTACTGGACATGAAGGTACTGGGCTTAAAAATATTGCGTTCACCACAACCTCGCAGCAAAATCGATTCATTATGCAAAGGGGGACAGGAGGGTACTGAACACGAGGGTACTGACGAGCAAAAAACATAATCTTCCCGCATAAAGCGGAATAAACTTATTGCATAACAATAGTTTATTATATTTAAATATCATTTAGTTTGTTTGACTGACTTATAAAAGAGGATTATAAAAATAAAATTATTGAGAAGACATAAAACAAAAATAATAATTTCATAACATTAAAACATTTTCGTGTAATTTGTCTACATTTTCGTGAATTTTTTTTATATAATAACTAGTTTTAAAAATCTTGAGAATCTATGAGACGACTTGAAAGATAATAAGCATTAAGGTTGCTGTTATGCTTTGATTGTGCTGTCAAAACATTTTTGTGGTTATTTTTCGTGGTGTGTTGCAAAAAAATGAATTCTTAAAAATGCTTTGGGAAAAAATAACTGCAGAAATAATTGCTAATAAAACATTATAGTAAAATATTTTCCGAAAAACAATTGCTTGCCTTTTTTAATAGTAAATTATTCGGTATTTTTAAAAAGCACACTATTATTGAAATTTTATGATAAAGTTTAGCTTAATTTTTGGGTTTTGCTTAGGCTTAGGAAAATAAAGTTTACCGTGCAATGGGTTTTGAAGACTCCCAAAAGATCCGTTGTTGGATTATTTAACTCACGACTCTATACTTAGATTTAAATATACAAAATATCATACATGAAAAATCTAACAATTGTATGTTTTTGGGTTTTAAAAGCACATTTTGTTTGCCTTGTTCTAAATGATCAACATGTGTTCAAGTAAATTCCTAAAGCTAGAGTGGACTAAAAAAAAGCAAGAAGTTATTTTTTACATTTCTACTGCTAAAATCTATTTTTGCAGAAGTTACTATTTTTAAAGATTTTATCATAAAAACTCATTTATTTTAACCAAGAGTCGATGAAAAGAGTTTAAATATAAAAAACACAGCAAAAAACTGAAACTCGCTTCGTATTTTCGTACGAGTATACAGACATGTGCACTGCCCCCCCCCCCCCCCGGGGGTTAAAACGGGGGGGGGCAATTCCAAAATGAGGGGGCACGGGGGGCAACTTTTTTGTAACGGGGGGGCAAGCAGGGGAGAAAAAAAAAAAAAAGAGAAAAAAAGAAGGGAAAAGAGAAAAAAGGGACAAAAAAAAACGAAAATAAGGTAAAAATAGGTCTAAAATGGCTTAAACTACATTGAAATAGGCTAAAAACTGCAAAAAATTCGCGATGATGGCGTCATCATAGGTCAAAAATGGCGTCATATTTTTAGGGTACTTTTTCATTTTTTGGCGGGGAGGAGCAATAAAACGGGGGGGGGGCAAATCCTCCAATAAAACGGGGGGGGGCATTTTCAGACCGTGCACAGGTCTGAGTATATGATTTAGAAAAAACAAAAATAGTAATTAAATAACTTCTTGGCGTTCTCATTCCACTCATGGTTGTTTAATAATAATTCTTTAGTTTTTTCAAAGGCAGGGTTTCGAAGCTCCAGAGATTCGGAGATAGCTTCAAACATTATCATTGTTTTTATTAAAAACCCATGTTATAAATTGTGTGTAATATAACACTTAAAAATTTCATATTTTAGTATGATGTTTTTTAAACAATTTACGTAGTTTTTTGATTATTAAATTGCATTTATTTAAGCAAGAAAAAAGATTATTTACAATTTAAAACGAAACGACTTATGTAACGTTTAATTTTATCTTCACGTTCAAACGATTAAAATTTAGTTCGGTTCATTTTCATTCAGTTTAAAAAATTTACATATTTGTGGCAAACTTAATTTTTCTTAGCTCAGTACCCTCGTGTCCGGTACCCTCGTGTCCAGTACCCTCGTGTCCAGTACCCTCGTGTCCAGTACCCTCGTGTCCTAGAATCGCATTGCAAATAACACTCTTGTTTTTTTAACAAATTTTTCGTCTTACCATTATACTTTCCACAAGATGGATTTGGTGTTATCTTATTGTTCCTACGAAAATAGTGTATGTGATGCAAGTTGTTGATTGTATCTGATACGATGTATTGCAGTAATTATTATTTATTGAGCTGTGCATGCTACAAACAGATGGACGAATAAATAGATGTGAGCTACCAAGAGCGTATAAAACTAGGAGCTTATTGTAGGTTTCAGTAGAAAACCAAGGAAAGCTTAGCGATAAATTTTGTTTAAACAACTTATAAATTCTACATTCCAAAAAAAGCCATTATAATCTGTTGTACCGGCAGTTTCTTTAATATTAAGGGGGCTCACATTGGTTACTACTTTATATGGCAAGCATGGGCGTAGCCAGGGGGGGTCTAGGGGATCTAGACCCCCCTTTTGGGTCGGCAAAGGGAAAAATTTGGGGTTAGACCCCCCTTTTGGGCGCCAAGGATAAATATTTGGGGGTCTAGAAAGGCCATTTTTTTAAAAATTTTCTCGCGCTTCGCTCGGCTCAGCGCTTGATTGATTATATAGTCTCCACTTCCAAATTTGTGTTACTTTGTTTTGTAATCTTCTTGGTATGACCACGTTGGACCCACCCAATTCTTAATGTTTTAATTGGTCTTCACTTCCAAATTTGTGTTACTTTGTTTAGTAATCTTAATACCACCACGCTAGACCCCCTTTAGATTGTTATAGTGGTATTAAAAATTTAAAGGTTAGGAGAAGTAATTTTAAAAACATTTTCTCGCACTTTGCATTGCTCAGCTGTAGTTAAATGTACTCATTTTTATGTTTTTAGGTTTTTATTTTTAGGTTTTTAATGTTTTTAAAATCTAAAATTTTAAGGTATCAAAATTTTTTGTAAAAAAAATTTTTGATAATTTTTTATAAAAATTTTTTCTTTGTTTTATGGACTTATTTTTATTGAATAATAGGAAAATAATGAAGTATATGGCATAAACAAGGCAATAAACACTCTTTTTTTTCTTTCAGAAAATTTTTTAGCCCTTTTATACCGTTTAGGATTTGTACCCCCCTGGACCCCCCTTTTGGAAATTTTGTTCAGGGTTGGACCCCCCTTTCCGAATCCTGGCTACGCCCATGATGGCAAGCCAACTTATTTATATAATGACTTATCTTTGTAAAAATTTTCAAATTAATTTAAAAAATTTTTGGACATTTCAGAATGTAAGCGAATTACAAGAAAAGAAAGCTGCAAGGGCTGCAAGATTCGGAACAAGCAATACCACAAACACAGAATCTGGAAAGGTTTGCTTTTACATTTCTGTTGTATTTCAAAAGTAAGATAAAATATAAATATAAAACATGAAACGATAACTTAAAACTGTTTAAAAACTAAATTTAAAAAATTTAAGAACCATTCTGTAGATTTAATCATTTTAAAAGTAGGTCTTGCTATCATTTGGGATTTTTTGGGGTATTTATTAGTTATAGGTAAACAAATTATTTAAATTTTGGATTGACATTAAAAAAACAACACAAGTAACCTATTACATCGTTGGCTATTGGTGGAGTTGGGGTAAACCTAATTTATAGTACTAGTAGAAGCCTTAAATTTTAGGATGGGCGGTGGTGTCCAGGCTACTTTTAAATGTTAAAACGGGGTGTCACCTGTCAGTACTTTCGAAATTGGTTTACATATATAGGAATATAGGAATAGGGTAGAAAAGTTTAAAGATTTACAAAAAAAAGAACAAAGCAGGAAATGCTATACACTTCTCTATAAATTCAGGTGCAGGCACCCCCTCCTTAGAATTTGTAGGTCCGAATATTACAAGCACTAAAAATGGGATATTAGAGAGATACCCATTTCGAAAATTTCCGGTATTATCCAATCCAAAAAAAAAATAAAATTGGGGGGGGGGAAGTAGACTCCTCAAAACCTGAGAACTATCGACATATAGAAAGTAGTGGGGCCTTCGCTCAAGAGAATTTTTGGAGAGACACTCAAAATTTTAAAGCTAGATAGGAATAGAAATGGACTAAACTATCCCCCTTTTTTTAGTTATGCGTGTTTTCCGTTGAAGCTATAGTATAAACAGATTATCATCGTGTGCTTCAAAAATTAACCACTTTTAGATTGTTCTCGGGACTACCTCAGAAGAAAAAGAAAAAATTCTTAAAAGAAAAGAGCGCTTCGGGGCTGTCACGTTATCAGAAGAAGTTGAAGAGAAGAAAAAGAAACGTATTGAAAGATTCGGAATGAAAAACTAAATAAATTTTTATGTGGAAAACAGACATTTTCAATCGTAGTTTCTGTGTGTGACGTGCACACGACTGTTGTAACTTGGTATTCATCCTTTTATAACAAGAATTATGTTAAAACAGCTGCAAGTTCAGTAAGCAACCTTCAAACATAATTTTACAAAATTATAATATATTTTAATTGGGAATATCGGCAACTATTTGGTGATTTGTTTGCTTTATGAAACCAGTGAAAAACTGCATTAAAACAACAAAAAGGTTGGGATTCTGTTAGCTTCGAAGGCACAAGAAACAACTCTCTTTGATTGGGTAAATTGGGACAGTATCATAGATGAGAAAGGGGGGGGCAGGGTGGGGTCCACCCCCCCCCCCTAGCTTCGAAATTTTGGGACCCTCCCTAGACGAAAATCTAGGGGCCCCCCTCCCCCCAAATTTCTTACCCCTGACCCCCCACTAGAAATTTAAATCTAACCCCCCCCCTCCCCCCTCGGAAAATTTTTAGGTATTGTTTCATACTAAATTTTCTTACAAAAACGTGAATTTTCATCACATATTTATGCTTTTACACCCTTTTTATACCAGAATATCGCTTTTTATTCAATAAAATGTAGTATTATCCTATAAAAAGAACAATTATTAAAGTTATTATGGTTTAAAACTTTTGCTTTGGACACCGGACCCCACCTGACCCTACTCTAGATTTCAAAATTTCGCACCCTGGTCGACCCCCCCTAACTAGGCCTTGTCGGACCCCCCTGCAACCCCCTCTTTATTTAGTTTCATCAATCCCAAGGTAATCACCCCCCTAGCTTCCCCGACCGTTCTCATCTATGAACAGTATCATGCCCAAAAATTGTTGTTGAATTACAAGGGCAAGTCACTGAGTCATGGGGGAAAATTTAAAGAAAAGGTTATTTATTAATAAAGAAAGAAATTGGGGGTTTAAATTTAGCAAAAATTAATTGTAATAGTATAATTGTGGTATTTTTATTCTTAAGTCAGTTATTTTGCTGATGTTCAAATCTTCAAAATAGAAACATTGTTTCATTTCGCGAAAAACTGTTTTGGTGTAATTTTTGTTACACAAATTATATAACAAATTTAAAAAAACACTTAAAAACACGTTTTTTACTCAAAAAATTATTATTTTTTTGATAAAAACTATGAACGTAATGATAAAATATATTTCTGTTTATGTTATAAATGGTTATTATTGTAAATCTGCTTGTTATAATCGTGTAAACAATAGTTTCGTTTTTGATTTAGTAGAGAAATTTTGTTTTACTTTATTTACCATAAACCTGCAAAATTTTAATAGCAATTGATAGCTGCTTAAAACTTCCAGAAAAAATTTTACTCTATTTTTCTAGAGACAAGTAGCCCGTTTCCGCCATACGGCAGAATTTTCCCTGTATTTTTCCATTTGCTTTATTTAAGAATAGAATACAGTTATGGTGCCCATTTGTTAAATTGTATTGATTGTTTCTTTTTAATTTTGAAATTTTTATTACCTGAACAGCTATTAATTGTCCATCATGTAGTTTTCCATATTTTGAAACGATGTGTGTTTTTTATGAGAGATAATGTTTTAATTTTAAATCTGATATTAAACTTAAAATTTTCGAAATTTAAACTCCAGAACAGCATGTTTTCAGCTGTTTTTGCGCAAAAAATTAATTGTCCAAAAAGAAAGTTATCTATGAAGAATCACGACGGTTAATTCAATGTACACAAAGGTCTTGAAAATAATTAAAAATAATTTGTATAAAACCAGAAAAAATGAGGAAGAAACAAATATGCACAAGAAACTGTTGTTTTTTTTACAAAAATTTTTTTATGTTTATGTTATTTTCGTGTATTATGGTCGTGTTTTTTCGTTAACAACGTCATATACAAATTATTTTTAAATCTTTTCGAGACCTTTGTGTACATTGAATTAACCGTCGTAATTCTCCATAAATGGTTGTGTTAATTTTTTTCCGAACATTCAATCTCTTTCTCTCTCTTTCTTTCTACGACATTCCCCAGAGTGTAAGTTTTGCAATGATACATCTCTTAACCCAATCGGTTTAGTGTTTTGAAAGAAGGGTCTCTATTTTTTAGTGTAAATCTGTTGTCTATTATAAAGATACCCATGTTGATCTTATCTAAAAATACAATATTCTGGCTTTCCATTAACTAATAACCCTTAAAAAAAGTTTAAGGCAATTCAAAGACAAAAAGTTTTCAACTTTCTAAGTCCATTTTTTTTGTAAAAATAAGTTGTGCAGTCTAAAGATGTCCATCCAATTTTTTTTTTCAAATTTCAACCTCTATGATATTTTCCGGATTGTAAGCTTTGCAATAATATTTCATTTATCCCAATTTTTTGTGGTTGGGAAAGAATGTCATTCCTCTCTTTAGTAAAAAAATTTGTCCAGCTTAAAATGTCCTTGTTCATCTTTAAAAAAAAAGTAATATTCTGGCTTTTCATTGACTAATTACTCTTACCAATAAGCTTAAGCCAATTCAAACGCAAAAAAATTTTCAACTTTAAATAGTCATATGGTCCCTTCTAGGGCCCAACTGGATATCTTATCATCCGGTAAATCCGGCCGAATTTTTTTTTCAGATCCAGTAAATGCCAGATTTTTTTTGTGTCAAACTCAATTATTATAATTTTTTTGCTGTTTTTTTGTTAGACTTACAAACTAAAAAAATATACATTGCTTTAATACTATTTGTGCAGCATAACCTTGTTGATGAGTCGCACTTCCCTTTATCAAGAAGTCCCTAGTCTAAACATTAATACATGGTCAACCAATAAAATAGACTACACATCAAATAAAATTGACTTTTCTGTATTTTTATACGTTAGATTTTTAAAGTAAAGAATTATGTATTAGTTTAAAGTGCAAGAAGTTTAAAGTACCACACAAAATTTTACAATTATTTAGTTATATTGAAATATGTCAGATGGCAGTGCTGTTAGTATTTGGAAACATTTTGCTATTAAAGCTTCAGATGAAACATATGCTGTTTGTCAACTTTGTTTGCCAGCCAATCTTAGAGGAGTATAAAAGAGGTTCAACAAATAAAGAGTTTAGTATATACAACTAATATACTATGTGGTGAAAAGATTTGTGGTGAATAGCCCTTTTAAAAAATTATCAAAACTGGACATCATACCCAGGGATACTCAGATGATGTAACCATACTGGTTCAAGGAAAATATCTGGACGAATATAGTGCCAGATCAAGCTCAAGCTGCTTTAGTGCAGGTAGAAGAATGATGTAAAGCACAAGGACTCTCAGTAAATCCTAACAAAACTGAGATGTTAAGGTGTCTCCCTCCCCGCTTCGATATTTTAAACTAATAAATATTTGAAATATGTAAAACCGCAAAATGTACTGGTCGCTCGCTGTTTCTCAATTCCCCCTACATATGATTGGCGCTAGTAGTTCGTGTACTATCTTCCTACACCAAAAAACCCTTATATAGAACTTGTCTATTAAAATTTGTTTAGTGGTACATATTTGTTGCACCCATCAATGTACTCCCTGAAATTCTTAGGTGGTGAGTTTATTTTTTTGTAAAATTGTTATGTTTGTACTTATATAAAAGCTCTCAACACGCTTATGTCAAAAATGTTTTTAACTCGATTCACCCAACGGTTTCCATTTTTAAATACCGTCTTGTTATTAAAGCGCTCGTCACGCTAATTTCAAAAATACCAAAAATATTTAACTCGATTCACTCATTTCACCATTTTTACAACCCACAATCTACCCTTCAAAAATTTTTGGCAGTTCTATCACATATTCACGTATTAAGATTTAAAAATAACAACATTTAAATAAATTTAAAAAAAATATTCGACAACTGTTTTAACGATGAACTCTAGTTAAACCAAATTATTGTTTTTATCTGTTTTAAAACTGTTAATTTGTTGTCATTCCATGTTGTCTGTTTTTGTTGTTTTTCTACAAAAACAAGTGTTGTAAATAAAATCATTCACTTACAAATATTAAACGATCCTCGTAAAATTTAAAACAAATTAGACAACGCAAGTTCCACCTGAGTGATAGCCATAGGTGGGCATTCTTTTGAATTTTTTTTTTTTTGAGGGGGGTGGTGTCCCAAAAATTTTTATTAATATACCCCAAATGGCCAAATTTAATACTCATTTTTACTGTTTGCTGTGATAGGAGGGACCCCCATATTTTAGATAGGGGTGTCCGATGTACCTCAAAATTTTACAGGGCGTGTCCGAGGTAGGGATCGACCGGGGCAGGATTTTTGCTGATGCCGGGGCCGGGGTATCAAAATTTAGATTTGCTGGGGCCGGAGTAGCGAAATTTGGATTTGCCGGGGCCGGGGCAGGCTAAAAATTTAGCAAAATTCGTAATTTTGGTCATTTTTTCAAAAAAATCGAATTTTTTTACTGTAAATTATTTGGTTTAGGCAATTAATAGTCATTCATATTTTAGAATTTAAACACTTGTGTAATGAAAAAAACTTATTTTTTTAATACACAAAAGTTTTTTAAAGGAAGGATAAAAAATTTATTTTAATATTTTGATGTTTGTTAAACCTTAAATTATTATTTTATTTACATAGTAATAGTTAAACTTTTACCTAAGTATTAGCAATATAAGTTTAAAGTAATATTATACTTAATTCCGCTAACCATTCTTATTACTTTTAAAGAAGATGGAGCAAAACTATACAGAGCTGCTCTATTTAAACTTTTAAATAGAGCAGCAATTAAAGCACTTTTATACGGCAAGTATGTTTTGATTAGAAAACGTAATAAAGGAACTAAAATTAAAATTGGATACCAATATAAGAAAATTATTTGATAGCGAAATTTTTTCATATTATATTCGAAATTGCTTTATATTCATAAATCGAATAAGTTGATAATTGGCGAAATTTAACCCTAGATTTAAGGAATGTTAGTCTTGAAGAATGTTATTTTAAAGAAGTGTCTTTTTTAAACTTCAATTACATGCCTCTATCATTTTTCGGTCCAAACATACAAGAGGGTTAAAACGCACTTTTTTATTTTAAATTCTTAAGCAATTTTAAACGTTTAGTACCACATTTTTTTAATTATAAAAATTTTTTTCGTGAATTTTAAAAAGTAAAACTAGCCTTGAAAAATGCTCTAAGAATAGAGCAGGAAAAAGGGGCGATTTTTCCCCGGGCGTATGTTTAGACAGAAAAGATGTGGACTAGGCTGAGATGGACATTATGTGGACTATAGGAAATTTGCGTTTGGTTCGGCCAGCTGCACACTAAATAAAAATTTCTACCATATGATAATGATTTGTTTATATTGACTCACACTTATATAATTGTTGCAATTTTTTTTGTTTGATGAAATGTCAATTTAAAACATTATAACAATTCCTCGACAAGCGCGAAATCGCCACTTTTTCAATTAGAAGGTTATATTTGTATGTCTAAACAACTATAAATTTGAAAAAAGGGCGATTTCGCGCTTGTCAAAGATTGCCGTGAGTATAATTTTTTAAATTGACATTTCATCAAACTAAAAAACATGCAACAATGCTGTGTGATTAGATCAATGTATAAACAAATCATTATCATATGGTAGAAATTTTTATTTAGTGTGCAGCTGGGCAACCCTAGCTTTAAAATCAAGCTAAAATTCAAATCAATAGGTTTCATTTATGTCATCTACGAATTAAAATTTAACAAAAATATTGCAAACGCATTATTTTCATGGTCAATTAACACAACTTATTGGTCAATTTATACCCCTTTATCGTAAATTTAGCCTGGTGTCGACCAGACCACTGGGACTTTTTGCGCACAACGCCATTGCGTACAACTATGTACACATTTAAAAAAAACAAAAGACACAAAAAGACACTCTCTCCCCTCATTTGGTGATTTTTAACCAAATAACGAGTAAAATACAACCAAATATTGTTATATATATTAAAACTTAGTCCAACCTTTAGTATAGGACCCCAGCTCAATCGATTCAGTATTAAAAAATAGTCCAGCTCAATCGGTTCAGTATTAAAAAGTAGTCCAATCGGTTCAGTATTAAAAAGTAGTCCTCAATCCGTTCAGTATTAAAAAGTAGTCCTCAATCGGTTCAGTAAGTTATAAACCTTAAAAACTCGTTTAGTAAAATAACGTTGGAAACGCAAATTTCCTATTGTCCACATAATGTCCATCTCAGCCTAGTCCACATCTTTTCTGTCTAAACATACGCCCGGGGAAAAATCGCCTCTTTTTCCTGCTCTATTCTTAGAGCATTTTTCAAGGCTAGTCTACCACTTTTTTTGAATTAAATTAAAAAAATAGCCTAGTAAACTATAGTTTTAGCTGCGCAATGATATATGTTTATAATCATTCCGTTGCCGAGATACACTTTTTTAAATAAAAAATAATAAGAAGACGAAAATGAATTTAAAAAATTTAACCACGTTGTTTAATTATAGTTAGTGCGGTGCAGTTGCGCTCCAGACAAAGTTTACTTACGTTCTCTAAATATAGTTGGCGCGATGCCGTGCGCCAAGAATAATAATTTTTAAAATAAAGATGATGATAAATATACATGAATTACAAAATTTACTCACGTTCTCTAAGTATTGTTGACGCGGTGCCGTGGGTTAAATTGCAGTATGCCACCCCGCACCACCGATGATTACCGGCGCGTGGCGCTCCCGCGCCACGGACGTGTATTATTATTTTTTAATAAATAAAACTTTGAATTAATTTTGTCATCAGTAATGCAAGAATTAAAAAAAGTACTCTGTTGTTTTCGCCGTTTTTCGCGCGGTTGAAGCAGATGGCGCTGGGAACTGGTTCTGTTTCTGCCACCAATTAAAACCGGTCTGCTTTTTTGTGCGGTTTCTATGAGGGGATGTTGGTTGTCTGCTCTGTACAATCCTTATTGTTGCCAAAAGGCTGTTATTGTGCGGTTGGGAGTTTTTATTTGTCTATTTTTCAATTTTTTTATTTTGATCAATAAATCGATAACAAATGAAAAATGAAAAACTAAATGAAAAAAAGTGCTTATTAAGAAAGTTGCGTAATTCCTTCTTCTGTCTTATGAGCCCATATTTATTTTTGATCAATTAGAAACGAATGAGGAATATCGCTTTTAAGGATGGAGCGTATTGGAATAATAATAATAATAAGAAGAAGAAGAATGTTCTGAATTTTAAAATTTACCCACGTTTTTTAATAATGGTTGGCGCGGCGCCACGGGGCTAAATCACCCCGTGGCGCTCCCGAGCCACCCATGATAATTATATTGCGATTACAGGCGAACACATCTACGTTCGCTTTTTTAGTTTGTTTCAATTGCTAGTTTTAGTGATTCTAATCAGTGTGCGGAACTTTCGTCCTTTACACCACGTCTTTCAACTAGTGTTATAAAAAGTAATGATTTTCGATTGTTTAGTAAAAGCAAAAGTAAATTGAAAAATTTTAGTTTAAGTAAAGTAACATTAAAAGTATCTTGTGATTTTTAACCCTTTGGGATTCTTTTCACTGCAAATTCGCAGAACGAATTCCGCGCCATCGCTGCTCATTGCTAAACTGCGACGAAACTGACGATGAGGCGGAGTTTAACATTGAGCAGCACTGACGCGGAATACCTTCTGGGGATTTACTCGTTAAAATAACTTAAATTTGTTTGAATTAATTTAAGTATTTGCACAAAAAAATCCGAGCAAGAGTAAAAGTATAAAAGTAAAAATGTAAAAGTATAAAAGTAAAAATTTTAAAAGCCAAGTAAGAGTAAAAGTAAGTGAAATTTAAAAGTTGAGTAAAAATAAGTAAAACTAATCCAAAATCAGTTACTTTTATTAGTTTAAGTAAAAGTAAAGTAAATTTTTACAACACTACTTTCAACATCTCGTGTTCGAAAAGCTCGTGACTTTAAACATGGTTTTCAGAAAACTCGTCTTTTAGATAGGATTTTGTAAATGCATTTTCAAAAAGGCGAGTTTCTTCCCAAACGATAAAGTTTCACGTAATTTTTAGGCTTCGCATAGGCTTTCAAAAAACTGGTGTTTGTTTTGTTTACTCTTTAATTCAAAGAACACGTCATTAAATATAAATTTACCACAATAAAATTTTGCATGATTCTTGCGTTTTCCTTAAGCTTAGTGTTGTGGGCTTTAAGAAAAAACCATTTAATAAAAGTTTATCATAAAAAATTTAACTTGATTTTTAGGTTTTGCTTAAGCTTAAAGAAAAAATGGTTTACATTCCACTGTTCAAGTCGCTAAATAATATAAACTTTGTAAAAGTAGGTTGTAAAATCGCACTCAAAAGACAAGTTTTCTGAAGGCGAGATACAGAAGACGAAAATTCCGGAAACTTTTTGATCAGCTAACTTATTTTTAGCCAAAAGTTTTAAAATCAATGTCACGAAAGCTTTTTCAATGAAATTGTTTTTGCACAACTTTTTGTTATTTCTCGAGATTTATCTAAAACTTATAGCCCAAAAAAATTTCCTATTACTGTATACATTACAGTTTTTAAAAAAATTGTGCAAAAAAACGCCACATTTCTAATACACGAGACTTTCTGTGCATTATACCAATGATTTTTTTGCGCAGAGATTTTTCTTGCTCTCAATGCTTGTTTTTTGTGTGTCGCATTTACTTAAAAAAATGGAAGATAAATCACAATATGCGTTGCGACACAGTGTTAAAAATCGGTGCGCCTGAAAAATAGTAAAAATGGCGAGGTTTTAATATTAAATTCGCACAAGTACGATATTTCAACAAAATTTGGTGTTTACCATTTTTGGTGTTTATACATATATTCTTACTTTTATGAAAAATATAATATAGGCACCTTGCACTGGAACTCAGTTTATACATAAAGTATGCAATAAAGATAGCGAGTCACCATAATGGATAATTACCGCATCTCCTACTTATCTTTCGTAGTTTGCAGATCAACCCTCGAAAGCGCGCGAAATTTCGATCGGTTGATCTCCATTTATGAAAAGATAAGTAAGAGGAATTCGGCAATTACCCTCATTATGGTGACTCGTTATGTTTATTGCATACTTCTTGTATAAACCAAATGCCAGTGCAAGGTGCCTATTATAAAAACTGAAATTAAATTAGCAAATTGTTTTTAAAATAAAAGTTCAAAATCCGTTTTACTGGAATTTCTTTTTAATTACTTTAACAAATTTTATTGGATAACATTTTTTTTTCAAATTAAATGCAAACAGTTTTTTGTTTAAAAAAATTTACATTTGGTGTCTGTTGGGCGGTATGAAATTACTGGATTGGGTCAAAAAAATAGACTAACTCCGCAGGGGTTTCCAGCCAAAACAGAGGGACCCAGTCCGAATAATAGAATGTCGAATAATAAAATTTAATGAATGTCAGTGTACTTTTAGCAATAAACTTAGAAATGCTAAAACAAAAACAAGACATCAACTTAAATTTTTTATTTATTTAAAAATTGTTTTAACATCAATTTAAGTTTAAACATTTTCAATATAACCTAAAAATACAACCAAGAATATATATGCCAAGCTGTAAGTCCAGTTGCTCAATGGCTTCAGAAAACTTATATATGTATGTTTAGCAACCATTACCATTTTCTGCTCTATTTTTGCTATGCAGTGTTTATAAGTGTAAAAACCGGGTTTTGGTGTGCAGATTTGCTGGCCGCTAGAAATCTTTATCGCAACGCACAAAAAGTTGCTTGCGCGTGACAAATTACATGTTCAACATTGGGTTAAATTTAGGTAAAAATTACTGGACAGCCGAAAACCTCATAAGTATAATAAATATCTTCATATTAAAGCGATTAGAAATCAGCTCTTTTGACAAAACTTGACAAGTTCCGAATAAGGGTTTTTTAGTGTTAGAAAGAGGGTACAATAACTACTAGCGCCAATCATATGTAGAGGGAAAATAAAGAAACAGCGAGCGACTAGTACATTTTACGGTTTAAAATATTTTAAATATTTATTGGTTTAAAATCTCGACCCCTTCTTTTCAAAATTTCTTGAATACTTTTTACTTAAATATTGCAAAACCAAAAGCAGTTTTTGGGAATTTTTAGTTTTTTTGCCGCTTCGTAGGTACGGCGCTGCTGGCGCGCTTGGTTTCCAGTTTTTTAATGTTTCAATTACAGAAAATGCTTAATTTAAAAATTTGGAATGGATTTTTTAAAATTAATTTTTAAGTTTTGAATAGTTTACAAGCAAAACATTAAAAAACCATGTAGGTTTAAAATTAGTTTAAAAACACAAATTTTATCTTTATTTTTACTAATTCGAAATTACTGTTCAGGATAATACTATTTTAGTGGTGATTTTAAACTATTGTGACGTTTAATTAAAAACAAAAATTTATTCAAGCACAAACTGATATATTACAGCACTTCAACGTAGTGAAACATATCATCGTGTAGCAATTTTTATGAAGTATAGGTTTAAACTTAAGAAACTAAGAAAACTATTATTTTTTTTAAATTTTAATTTTTTTTTTACCCTCTAGTATAAAAAAGAACGCTTATTCTATGAGTTGATATAAAAATAGATATATGTATCACTGTGAAAAATGTTAAAAAGCGCTTTAAAATTTGAATTCTTAGGGGTCCTTACCCCGGTTTGCCCCGGTTCATTTGACAGCTAAAATGCCGGGGCCGGGGTTGGGAAAATTGCGTTTACCGGGGTGGAGAAAATTGCATTTATCGGGACCGGGATGAAAAAAAGTGCAGGGGCAAGCCGGGGAACTCGATTTATACTTGAAGTAATTGCACTGGAACTCGGTTTATACATGAAGTATGCAATAAACACAAGGAGTCACCATAATGAGATCGTCTTGGATCTCGACTCATCTTCGTAGATGGCAGATCAACCCCTTGAAGCGCGCGAAATTTCGATTGGTTGATCTGCATACTACGAAAAAGATAAGTAATAGACGGTAATTATCCATTATGGTGACTTCTCTATGTTTATTGCATACTTCAAGAGTATAAACCTGAGTTCCAGTGCAAGGTGGCTATGGTTGAATTATATCTGTGACGCTGAAATTAGTACCACAACATGAGGGAACCAATGAAAATTGTGGTGCTTGACGTTTTTATAAAAACAATAAGAACGATAATTTTTTTAATTCCACCTTTTCACAAAATATAGATAGTTTAACCAACTGTACTAGTATATGTAAATGAACGAAGTAGGGAC
>JASAMX010001601.1:0-15977 GCA_030248175.1 Microlaimidae sp. YZB2_3 | reverse complement strand
GATTGATGTTAAATTGTGCTAAATTACTACACTACGCTTTAAATATAAATTAATACACTGGTAAATTTATTAAACTAAATTACTAAATTAAAAGTACACTGGTTTGTTTAATTCTAAACTTAAAATTACTCGCTTATGGACAAATTAAAAACTTAATGCTTCTAAAAACTTAAAGTATAAAATCATACTAGTGTAAAAGGCTTTAAAAGCAAATTAACACTTAGTTTTAATTAAATTTATTTTTCCTGAGCCTAAGCAAAACCTTGAAATCGAGCGAAATTGTATTGTAATGCATTTTTTAATAATGTTTTATTAAAAAAATCTAATTTTTGTTATCAATGGTTTGTAATGTTTTAAATAATACGATTTGTTTATTTTTATTCCGCTGTGCTAAACTTTATGGTTTTGAAAACTCAGTATAAAACATTCTTAGTTAGTTTTAAATGCTTTAAAAATTATTCAAAACTTTGTTTTAATTAAATTTATTTTCCTAAGCCTAAGCAAAACCTAAAATCAAGCTAAATTGTATTATGATACAATATTAAATAATGCTTCTTTAAAAAAATGTTGATATTTTTATTATTTACAGCTTGTACGTAATGTTTTAAATTATAAAATTTGTTTATTTCCATTCCGCTGCGCGCCTCACTCGTCGGTTTATTCATCCAACGTTCAGCGTTAGAAGGGCGGAAAGAATACCTTCCAGCATAATATCTTCTGCGACGCACGGCGAGAAGTTATTTTTTTCCGAAGATATTTTACTGGAATGTATTTTTGCAAAAGTTATTATTGCAGAAGAGATTCTTTCCGAAGATATTATGCAGAATGTATTTTTTCCTGAGCACCGTGATAGCCGCATTTAGTTCTTGGGGGGTGGCTTAGTTTTCGAGATTCACGACTCTTTTTAGGCAAACACTAAATTTCACCGACTCCGACTCCGTCCAAAATCTACCGTAACTTACCGTCGTTCTTAACATTATGCAAATTTTGTCATTGTTCAATTAATTACGAATTTTTCGTGCAATAAAAATGGAAAATAGTAAGATTTTGAAATGCAGAAGTTTTTAACACCTTCCAACAATATTTTTAAAAATCTTTTTGGTGTCTGGAAAGATTTTTTTTCTGAATAATATATTCCAAAATAAATATTATTTTTCTTTAAGCAGTAATAAATAATTCGGCATTTAAGAATTTTTTAAGTTTTTTAGGATTTTATCTTGATTTTTAGGTTTCGCTTAGGCTTAGGAAAAATAAAGTTTATTGTCTTAATTTTTTCTTGCAAAATTTTGTAACATAAAAACATCTTTGATAATTATTTGTTAGAACTAACGTTTCAATTAAAAAACCCAAAATCGTGAATCATTAACCTGAACCAAACCCTAAATTGTAAATTCACATGAAAAATCTTTAATCAAACAAAACAATCTAAACCATGGTCTTGCACTAGAATAATAATTCGAAGTTTATCAGTTTTTTTGAAATTAATTACTTATATTTCTTTTTAAATTTATTAATTTTATGGTTTTAAACTTAATTTTATGCTTTTTATAGTATAATTCAGTTAAAAATTGTCAATTTCTAAAAATTTACACTTAAAGAAAGCTAACTTGAGTAAAAAAGCATTAAAAGTTGTTCATTTTGCTCGAATTTGTGTTGATTCCGCCTAACCTGCACATCATTATAAAATTTGCAGAAATTTGAGGCGGAGTCGGTGGAATTTAGTGTTTGCCCCTTTTTATTAGGAGATTGCTCGGAACCGAGATTTTAGGCAAACACTAAATTCCACCGACTCCGACCAAAATCTACCGTAATCTACCGTAAATTTTAGTATTATGCGAAATTTATTCTAAGCCTAGGCCTAAGCTTAACCTGCACATCGATATAAAATTTGCAGAAATTTGAGGCGGAGTCGGAGTCGGTGGAATTTAGTGTTTGTCGGATTTTACACTACGGTAGCCGCACTCATAAAAGGCGATTAACCAAGGATTAACCAAAGATTAAACATGGACGTCTTTTTGTCCTGGACAAAGAGAGAATCGGATTAAAATACTGATAAAAACTGACTTTAAACGCGGTTTTTGGGCTTTTTCTCATGTTTTATTACTTGAAAAGTATACTTACTGTTTTAACGAAAGTATTTTTATATAAATAATTGTCAAATTTTAAGAATATTTGAAAAAAGTTAAATACATGATATTGTTAATTTTTGATTTCGAAATAAAAAAAAATAAAATTGAAAAAGACGAATTTTATTTCGATTTTGCATTGGTTCACATTATTACTTTAAATTGATAAAAATTTAATTCCTCTGTATGTTTGATTATGTTATAAGTTTATTGTACATTATTAATCATTATTTAAAGGAATTGAGTCTTTTATCAATTTATATTATATTATGTAAGCCAATGCAAAAGCTAATCAACAATCGTTGGTTAATCCTTGGTTAATCACGCTTTATGAGTGCGGCTACGGGGATTTTGCACGTCACCTTTCAATAACGTCCAATATAACCAGAACTGTCTTACTTTGCCAGCAAGGCTGGAATTCACAAAGCGTGGTATACACAGTGTATACCCCGTGTATGTGTATCCGGAACGGAGTATACTCCCGGATATACTGCGGTATACTCGCGGGCTAACTTGGAGTAAGTTAATCCGGGGTCGCTTTCTGACGCGCGGTTAAAAGTTATCCCGGGATAACTTTTTTACGTACTTAAGGATGCGAACGAAAAATCAATTTTACCCGGGTTAAAGTCGGGTTAATTTTTTTTATTGTTTTAAGAATAAGAATTTATCTTACTCAAAAGGTGGATAAATAATTTCTCCTTTAGGATTAATTTAATAAATAATAAAATAGGGTAGTGCATTTAATTTCGGCACTTTTTCGTTTTTCCAATGTAACTTTTCTCTGTATGGCCCGATTTTCATGTTTGATAGCTCATTTTAAAGCTTTTACAATACTGCGTTGCGTCATAAAAGTTGCAATGTACAAAAGTTGTTTTTTATTTAATTAAATCAGTTTTGAAAAAAAATGGAAAATTGCCGAAATTAAATATATGCATTTAATTTCGGCACTTTACAAACAACAGTCAAAAAGTCATTATTTTCAAAAATTTAAAAGCCTATCATTATCTCCAGACAGTTTTCTTTAATTTAAGCTTCTATTTGTTGTTCAACGTGTAACTGGCAAAAAGTTACAGCTAAAATGCCAACTGGTATCAAAATGAGCAAAATTTGGGAAAAAAGTGCATTTAATTTCGGCACTTTTTAAAAGGACCCCCTTAATCGAGTTTAAGTGAAGTGCTATGACCCCTACACATTTCAACGTTGTCTTTTAACTATTTACAACTACAATTTAACACCCGACCACTTAATTCAACCCGTTTTTACCTACAGCATATGAGTGCCGAAATTACACTATTTTATTTTATAACGATTGCTCACCACAGACGCAACGTAGAACCACGGGGACTAAAAATTCGGAAAATAGACTAAATTTTACCAGGACAGTTTAATTTTTAAACCAATTTATTGCGTAATCATGAAATGCCCATGTTCTAAAAACGAGTAACAATTTTATTTTTTGTAAATTACACAATTTCACATGAAAATATCATAACATAACAAATAAAAAGCTGACGACAGTCATCTACGTATAATTAGCTCTCATTTGAGCTATCAAACGTCGTATTCCATCCAGGATTACCAAAGATATAGTCCAAAATCAAAAATGCCCAATTGGGAAAAGTGCCGAAATTAAATGCACTACCCTACGCGCATTGACTAAATATTTTATTTTGAGCGAGGTGGTTTTGCGGCGCAAGAAAAAAAATTTTAAAAAAATTTATTGTAATCATTTTCTGTCAGATATGCGGCAGGTTTGTTTATTTACAATATATATTTATTTTTTTATTTTCATTGGAATGGATTTATCGAGGAGAATATAAGTGTTTCTTCAGAATGCGACTCCCGGACAAATTACAGTAGTTTTCTGTATACCCGTGCTAAGTATGTTAACATTTCATTAAACGATAAAAAAACATATAAAAACAAAATTTAGAGGAATTATTTGTTTTAAAAACTGATAAACTTTTAAATCTCTATAGGCACCTTGCACTAGAACTCAGTTTATACATGAAGTATGCAATACACATAGCGAGTCACAATAATGGATAATTACCGTACCTCCTACTTATCTTTCGTAGTATGCAGATCAAACAATAGGAAGCGCGCGAAATTTCGATCAGTTGATCTGCATACTACGAAAGATAAGTAGGAGATACGGTAATTATCCATTATGGTGACTCGCTATGTTTATTGCATACTTAATGTATAAACCGAGTTCCAGTGCAAGTTGCCTATTAAATAATTGCAAATTTGTGTTAAAAGTGGTAGAACAAAATATTCTGAATATATCTTAAACAATGAATTTTTCCAACAAAAAAAAAATACAAATTTTATTTCTTCGATCGCGGCGCGATACAAATTTTTTTTTGTTTCAAAAATATTTCAGAAAAATTTTTTTATCACTTTTCACACAATGTCACAATTTTCTAATAGAAATCATATTTTTATAGAAATAATTCCTCTAAATTTTGTTTTTTATATCTTTTTTTAACGTTTAATGAAATTTTAACATACTTAGCACAGGGTATACGAAAAACTACTGTAATTTGTCAGTATTAACTTACTCCAAGTTAGCCCACGAGTATTAGTATATCCGGGAGTAGACTCCTGATACACATACACGAGGTATACACCGTGTATACCGCGCTTTGTGAATTCCGGCCCAAATGTGTTACTTTGCTTTTGCTAGTAGTGTCTTTCTTTGTCATCAGGGCCGGAATTCACAAAGAGGGACAATACTCGGGCTAGCTCGGTGTTAGTTGATCCGGTGCTAGCCCCCCTGATTAACTACGGTCGATTAAGGAGCTAACTTGGTGTTAGTTAATCCGGACAAATTACAGTAGGTTTTCCAGCTAATTTTATTTTTTTTTGTTTGAAAAATTCACTGTTTAGCATATACGTACAATATTTTGTTCTGCCATTTTTTACACAAATTTGCAATTATTTAATAGAGATTTAAAAGTTTATCTTTTTTTATACAAATAATTCCTCTTAATTTTGCTTTTTATATCTTTTTTATCGTTTAATGAAATTTTAACACACTTAGCCCCAGGTATACTTTAAAAAGAAATTAGAAAACAGAAAAGAAAACTATGGTCCAATCTCATTAACCTCTTACTCCTGTGAAACCATGGAGGTGTTAGTCCGTGACAAACTTTACTCCTTGTTCCATAAAATATTATCAAGGTTTCAACATGGTTTTAAGGACAAAAGTTCAACTGTCACGCAACTAATAGAAGTAGTAAATGATTGGACTCTAAGCCTAAAAAACAAGAAGTCTGTGGATGTTATTTATTTGGACTTTGCCAGAAGTTTTGACTCTGTTTCTCACCAAAAACTTCTATACAAATTTAAACAATATGGAGTTACTAGAAATTTTCTTAATTGGATCAGTGCCTTTCTGACTAACAGGACATTAAAAGTAGTTATTAATAATTAATAATTCTGTTTCCTCCTCATACAAAGTAACCAGTTCAGTTCCGCAAGGTTCAGTTTTGGGCCCACTCTTATTTTTAATTTATCATGGGTGGCGCGGGAGCGCCACGGGGCGATTTAGCCCCGTGGCGCCGCGCCAACCATAATTAGAGAACGTGGTTAAATTTTGAAATTCAGAACCTTCTTCTTCTTCTTCTTATTATTATTATTATTATTCCAACGCTTCATCCTTAAAAGCGATATTCCTCATTCGTTATTGGTTGATCAAAAATAAACATGGGCTCATAAAAAAGAACAAGGAATTACGCAACTTTCTTAGCACTTTTTTGATTTAGGTCCTTGTTATCGATTTATTGATCAAAATAAAAAATGACAAATAAAATCTCCCAACCGCACAATAACAGCCTTTTGGCAACAATAAGGATTGTACAGAGCAGACAAAAAAACACAACCTCATAAAAACCGCACAAAAAAGCAGACGGGTTTTAATTGGTGGCAGAAACGGAACCAAACCCCAGCGCCATCTGCTTCAACCGCGCGGAAATCGGCGAAAACAACAAAGTACTTTTTTTAATTCTTGCATTACTGATGACAAAATTAATTTAAAGTTTTATTTATTAAAAAATAATAATAAGCGTCGGTGGCGCGGGACCGCCACGCGCCGGTAGGTAATCATCGGTGGTGCGGGGGTGCCACACTGCAATTTAACCCACCGCACCGCACCAACTTTACTTAGAGAACGTAAGTAAATTTTGTATTCATTTGATCATCTTCTTATTATTATTATTTTTACTGTAGAATTATAATTGCAATCATTGGCGCACGGCATCGCGCCAACTATATTTAGAGAACGTAGGTAAACTTTGTCTGGAGCGCCACTGCACCGCACTAACTATAATTAAACAACGTGGGTAAATTTTGTAATTTAATATCATCTTCTTCTTATTATTATTTTTTATTTAAAAAAATATATCTTGGCAACGGAATGATTATAAACATATGTCATTGCACAGCTAAAACTATAGTTTATTAGGCTATTTTTTTAATTTAATTAAAAAAAAGTGGTATAATCATATAATTGGTATCATATAATTGTAGGGAATCGACAGTTAATTTTAGGTAATATTTGGCCTGGTGCTCCTTTTGATGGACACCACAGCAGCCTTTTTGCAGTTCTTAATGGCCGACAAAATATGCAATCTCCAAAAAAATGTAAGGTATTTTGTTGGAAGCGCGCTGACTGGGATTCAATTAATGTAAGTTTGTTTAACCTTAATCTTGATCAAATAGTTGAAAATGCAGAAAATGTCGAGCAGGCGGTGTTACAGTGGAGTTCAGAAATTAGCCAAATATTTCAAAGATTTATTCCCACAAAAATTATCAAAATAAGGCCAAAGACATTTTGGTTAAATAATAATGTAATAAAATTGGTTCGTGCTAAAAACTTGGCGTATAAAAGCTACCGTCAACACAATTTTTTACCAAATTTTCAAAAATTTATAACTTTACAAAAAAATGTCGGAAATAATAGCTGCTGCAAAGAGTGAAAGTATTTATAAAAGCTTTCAGAAAGTAACAAATCCTGCGGAGTTCTGGAAAACAGTTAAATTTCTTAGAGGTACATCAAAGGAGCCTTTACCTTCCATCTGTAGACCGGACGGCTCCTTTGCAGTTAGTAATGCACAAAAAGCTGAGGAAATTTCAAAAGCTTTTTTTAGTTTTTGGAATGTAAACGACATAGACCCTATAATTGTTCCTTATGAACCGACGCCAGCAGACTTTTTGTGTGAACAAGAGTTTGTTTATAAGGAATTGTTAAATTTGCGATCTAATTCATCGCCTGGTCCAGATCATTTACATCCTAAGGTTTTAAAACAATGTGCCGCCTACTTAACGAGTTCTTTAACTAAACTAATAAATCGGTCAATGGTCGAGTGTTCTTTTCCAGATGCATGGAAGGAAACTATAATTACGCCGGTACCAAAAAAGTCTACAAATTTAACTCCTAATGATTTTCGTCCTATTTCAATAACCAGTATTGTGTCCAAATTGTGTGAAGCTCATGTAATGGAAATTTTAAAAACCTTTATAGATCCACTTCTGTCAAATATACAATTTGGTTTTAGAAAATTCCGCAGCACAGTTGATGCTTTGTTGCTTTTTGAGGAATATATATGTGATGGATTTGAGTGGTGCCGAACAAATGGGACTTCAACTAAAGTTGCTGCTGTATTTTTTGACATAAGTAAAGCCTTTGATTCAGTCCCGCACCAAAATCTTTTAAGATGTCTGCGAGACGAGTTTGGTGTTAGTAATTGTTTGTTAAATTATGTAAAATCTTATCTTTCAGGAAGATTGTTCAAAGTCAAGGTAGAAAACATTTTATCAAGAGAAAGGCATGTTTCAAGTGGAGTGCCTCAAGGTTCAAAACTGGGACCTTTGCTGTATATTGCTTACTGCAATTTTTTAGGTTCAGTTACATTATCACGGCAATCAAAAATTTTAATGTATGCTGATGACCTCTGCTTAATTAAACCAATTGTTTCAGGTGCAGACGAAATTGCTCTCAACAATGACATAAAATTAATTAATGAGTTTTTTACCCAGCGTTTATTAACAGTTAGTACAAGTAAAACTAAATATATACTGCTTTCTTTGGCCAACAATCGGGTTAATTTGACCTATGATTTAAAATTGGGTGAAAATATAATTGAGAGAGTGCAACAATATAAATATCTTGGGTTAAATGTGGATGAAAATTTTTCATGGAGTCAACATACTCAAATTAAGTGTGCCTCTTTAAGAAAAGCCGCGGGTGCACTTTGCAAACTATTAGGTAAGAATATTAACTCTGATACTTTAAAAAATATATTTTTTAGTACAATTTTTCCATCTCTAACATATGGTTTGGCGGTTTATTATCCCTGTTTGCAAAAAGATCGACTTAAACTGGAAAAATGTCTGCAATCCTGTCTTAGAATGCTGTATAGAGACTATTCCCACTCATATCAACAACTGAAAGACAACAGTGGTTTGATTTCAGTAGGTCACACAGCAGCAAGCTTTCGTGCAAGACTTATATACTGTTATTTCAATGAATTTCGTTGTTTTCCTGAAAATAAACTGACTTTAGTCACAGACAGCAATGTAAGAAGAGCAGAACGATTAATAATCAATGATTATCAATATCATTTGCCTATTAAACATTTTTTTAGAACCAATTTATCAGCTTTGAGACAGTCTGTAAGATTGTGGAATACAATTCCTACAATGATTTGTGATCAAACTAAGCAAAGGTTTTTTAAAACTATGCGTGATAGAGTTTTTTTAAATACTTTCCTGGAAAATAATGTATATTACAATGTTTATAGTTTTTACAGTGTAATAATGTACTAATTTATTTAATGTTTTGTGTCTTACTCTATTGCGTGTTATAGTTTTAGCACTCAAAACTTTGCCTGCAATTTTTTCGTTGGAAGTGGGATGGTTTAGTGCGGTATTTACTTGCTTATGTATGTTTCCTGTTTTTCAACGAAATAAATATAATAATAATAATAATAGTAGACTAGCCTTGAAAAATGCTCTAAGAATAGAACAGGAAAAAGGGGCGATTTTTCCCTGGGCGTATGTTTAGACAGAAAAGATGTGGACTAGTCTGAGATGGACATTATGTGGACTATAGAAAATTTGCGTTTGGTTTGGGCAGCTGCTCACTAAATAAAAATTTCTACCACACGATAATGATTTGTTTTTAAATTAGTTCTACCCACACGGCCCTGTTGCTTTTTTTAGTTTGATGAAATGTCAATTGAAAAAATTATACTCACAGCAATCTTTGACATGTGCGAAATCGCCACTTTTTCAATTTGAAGGTTATATTTGTATGTGTAAGAAACAGCTATAAATTTGAAAAAGTGGCGATTTCGCGCTTGTCAAAAATTGCTGTGAGTATAATTTTTTCAATTGATATTTCATCAAACTAAAAAAAATGCAACAGTGCTGTGTGATTAGATCAATGTATAAACAAATCATTATCGTGTGGTAGAAATTTTTATTTAGTGAGCAGCTGCCCAAACCAAATGCAAATTTTCTATAGTCCACATAATGTCCATCTCAGACTAGTCCACATCTTTTCTGTCTAAACATACGCCCGGGGAAAAATCGCCCCTTTTTCCTGCTCTATTCTTAGAGCATTTTTCAAGGCTAGTGTATCAATGACATTGTTAACTTGCAAAAGAGTCAAAAATTATATTATTCGCAGATAATGTGAAAATATATACAGACTTTTCAATAAGTAATAATGAAGCTATGAATCTTCAAGTTTTTAAAATGCAAAAAGATCTTGAAAAAGTGGCTGAGTGGTCAAAAACCTGGCAACTAAACCTAACTGAAGACAAATGTTAAACTTTCCATATTGGTCCTATAGGTGATTTTGTATGCAACAATTACACCATAAACAACAAAGTTCTAAAGCAAGCCAAAACAATTCAAGATTTAGGTATTTATATGTCTCATAACCTGAAGTTTTCTTATCATTGTCAAAAAATAGCTGAGTCTGCTCTGCAAAGGTCTGCATTAATTTTCAGAACTTTCACAGCTAAATCAGTTACAAACTTGGTACGAGCATATAAATCCTATATAAGGCCACTGCTTGAATATGGCAGTGTCGTTTGGGATCCTTATCTCATAAAAAATTGTAATTTATTAGAAAAAGTTCAAAAATGTTATACCAGAAGATTATTTAGATGCTGCGGTCTAAAATACACTAACTATGAAAATCGGTTGACTTTTTTTAAAACTTGAAAAACTTTCAGATAGAAGAGCTAAACGAAATATACAAAATAATAAATGGCAAATCATGTCTTCAATCAAAAGATTTTTTTTTCAACACCAACCAAACTCGAGGACATCCTTTTAAACTGCAAATTGATGAAAGTAGAATTGATACAAGAAAATACTCTTTTCGAAACGCGCTATTTTAAAATGGAATGCTTTAGATACCTCTCAGGTCACTGCTGATTCGGTCGTAATTTTTAGAAAATCGCTAAAATAACATAAGGTGTGTTTTAATTTTAAAATTATTATGCTCAGTTTTAGTGCCTAAGCGTAACAACTTGAGCCTTCTGAGCATTTTTTTAGCTTAACTGTGTTGCTTTTAGATTGCACACAGCAAGTTCTTTATCTCACTTGATTATACATTCTTAATTTTACAAAAGTGATGTTAGTTTGTTCTTTTTCATTTCACCGGTCTCCCAACTTTTGTGTTTATTTTGTATATGTATATCTATCTAGTGTTTTTTTGTAGTATTGTATTTATTTAAATGTATTTTCTTCTGTTTGTTCTTTTTATTATAGAGTGTGTTCTATATAACTAATTGTGATATATTTTTTTAAACTAACTAAACTTTCTTGTGTGCTGATTTACGCATATTGTGGATTTATAGATAATTGCTAAAAATAAATTTCTTTCTTTCTTTATAACCTACTGTAATTTGTCCGGATTAACTAACACGGAACTAGCTCGAGGATTATCCCTCTTTGTGAATTCCGGCCCAGATAGGTGTCTCACTTTGCCATCACGTGCCTCTCACTTTGCCATCAACATCTTTTTTACAGAAATACTTTATTAGGATAATTTTAAAAAGCCAAAATAATAACATTTTAAAAAATGTTAATAAAACTGACCAAAAACAAAAAGTTGAAGATTGGTTTGGCTTGTAATTTAAAAAAATCTCAATGAAGTTTTCATACAAAGGGTTTTTCATATTTTACAATACTGAAATAAATAAAATTTTTTTTTGACATTTTCAAAACAAAACTATGTATTTTTTCTTGAATTGAACTACTGCTTAGTAATTTTTTATTGTCTTATTTGGGAACGTCACACGACGGCCGCACGACACAAAGGTCCCACGACGCGACGGTCCAGCGACACAACGGTCCCGACAGGCTAAAGATAGTATTCGACGGTCCCAGGGCGCTGTTTCATAAAAGTTCCCAACATGCTATTTTTTTGTTGAAGTCCATTTCTTTTTTGTAGAATGCTACAAAGAAATGAAAATGCAATAGACTTTTGGAAAAACTTATAAAAAACCGAAAATTTGCATAAATATATCTTGCATTTATCACTATGCTTTAGCATAGGATTTCATTTCTTTGTAAATATTTACAAAGAATTAAATGTTCCTAACATTTATGAAACAGCGCACAGGAGTAAGAATGGGTACGACACGACCGTCCCCATAGAATGTGATCGTTTTGTACTGCTATTGTGACAATGCTGAGAAAAAAAGTACGTCTTTAGCGGTAAAACGCGTGCAAATAAATTAGGTTAAAATTTAGATTAAAGCGAATAAAACAAATGATTTTAATTTTTTTTTACTTTTTAAGTTAAAAATAGATTGAAAGACATTGATATTAATTTTTTTGTCCTTGAATTGAAATTTTAAAAAATTTCGAAATCCTCTTTAAATAATATAAAACTTGTTGCAATTAACGAATAACGTATTTTAAATATGTTTTTTTAAATATTTTGACGTAATGAAGATTGTTAACAATTAACAAAACCAGTTCAGTCTGGTATTTAAAGTAAAGTAAATTATTTGTTTGTTGCAAAGGTTATGATGGAGATAACACTAATAATGCAACTTACAGAAACAATTAAAAAGAGTAATCATTATAATACAAAAGTAATCCATATGATACATAACTTTCAAGAAATAAAGTAAAAGAAAAGCTGGAAGAATATAGAGAATAAGTCACACAAATAAAGTAAAAGGAAATTTAAAAAAAAACAACAAATTTCATACTTGTATTATTAATCACATTTCTAAAATGGTTAGAATTAAAAACAATTTTCTGATTTTATAAAAAAAAATTGTTAGGATATGAATTTACTCATAGTTTTTTATATAATTGCGAAAAATTGAGAGTGATTTAGCTGATACAACTTTTTGGGTAAGCTGTTCCAGACTGAAACAATCCTGTATTATAAAGGTGTTTTGCTATGTCTAAACGAAAGCTATTTGTTTCTAGTTTGAAACCATTTCCTCTTGTCCGATTAGTAGTATTGAAATTTACAAACTTTAAATTATCTATATCAACAAGATTATGAATCATTTCATAACATAGAATCAGATCATTGTGCAGTCTGCGAGTGGAGAGCTTTTTTAAGTTTAATTCACTTAACCGGGTTTCATAATTTACATAGGGTAAATGCATCTAAAATACAATTTTCGTGTAAACTTCCTTTAGATATTTTCCAAACGAGTTTTATCTATTTCAAGATAAGGATTCCAGACAAAAGTTTAAAATTCTAATAAAGGGCGTATAAAGGATTTGTATCCTTGAACTAGAGATTTTATGTTATTTGTTCGAAACACTTGATATAAAAGATACAGTCTACTATGAGCTTTTGCAGCAATTTTAGCACAATGTTCTGAAAATTTTAAGTTTGAAGAAACAAACACACCTAAGTCACGAACAGTATTTTTGCGTTCAATAATTACACCATTTAATCTTGTTAAGGTACTTTACAAACTGCTAATACTTTGATATAAACTACAGTGATAAAACCTAATAAATATAGGCTAAGTGCTTTTTAGCTTGCTGATGTACCTATGCATGCCATGAGTCCCTAGGTATAGCTGTTATGTATATTCAGGAAACTCAGTGACTTTATGTTTCAAAATTATTTTGAGTATATAAGTAAAATGTTTTCCTAAGATTGTATGTAGAACCTTCTAGAACATTCTGGAAAGTGAGGTCATATTACCTAATGCTCATTGGCTAAGAACTTTCTCAAAACTTCTGGAAGCATGCTTTGCTGGTAAATGGGGCCTGTTAGTTCCTAATGAATGTGAATATTTGCCTTTCTTTGTGCTTTGCCATTACTGCTCTGGCTATATACTGCCTGTACTATACTGCTGCTTTGCCTTGTGCTACTTTGCTACTGCTGCTGTTTATCTGTTCCTATTAGCAAATAAACTACTGTTTTGGAATCCTTTTGTGTACATCGCCACTGAAAACACAACAAATCTATACTCATATCTTAAGTTTTTATTGCCTAGATGCATTAGGGTAGTGCATATGCATTTAATTTTGGCACTTTTTCAAATTGGACATTTTTTATTTTGGACTATATCTTTGGTAATCCTGAACGGAATACGACGTTTGATAGCTCAAATGAGAGCTAATTATATGTAGATGAATGTCGAGAGCTTTTTATTTGTAATGTTATGATATTTTTATGTAAAATTGTGTGATTTATAAAAAATAAAATTGTATATTGTAATTGTATATTACTCTTTCATTTATTCATAATCCAGTAAAGACGCATTGGGAAAAACAGTTTTCTTGTGCTTTCTACATGCCTTCATCGGAAATTTTGCTGTTGTTTACCTGCCTCCACCCTGCCTTTGAGGCAGTTTTAGCTGCCTCCTCTATCCCTCCTAACGATTTGGAGACAGAAGAGCCTTGGGCACTACAAAGAAACCGCAGATATGCAAACCTAAAAGCAAGCAAAAAAGTCTCTTTTGAGCCAAATGGAGAGGAGGCAGAAAGATTAGGAGGGAGAGTGGGCAGGACTCTTAGAGCTCGGGTACAAAACAGACCCCAAAGGGAGACACATAGGGACTAGGATGCATTGAGCTGCTCACAAATGCTAGATACCAATTGGTTACTCACATATATTTGATTGTAAGTTCTAAGCTTCAGCTCAGAAACTCACAATAAATCTCAGGCTCAAGCTCAAGCTCACAATTAAGCTAATTAGCCTGGGCTAATAGCCTGACAATGAAATTTAGAAAACATATTATACTTTACGAAAAGATGTTTGAGTCCTGAATAAGAAGCCTTATTATAATATGCGATTATAATAACATCTTTTCAATCCATTTAAATGACATTTTTATTTTAAAAATCATATTCTTTCTGTTAATTCACGCCAGTTATAATAAAGGAGTCTGTTTTAATTTAATAATGAAACAATTAGATTTACCTAAATTCACATAAAATAATATTCTATTTAAATTCACGCCAATTATTGAAAAATAGGTCATTATCGATGACATAAACTCAGGGGAGAATGTGTCGTTTTTAAAGTTGTATTCAAAAGTCATTTTATTCAATGGCTCATATGTACGTCACTCTTTATACAGGACTTTAAAGATTTTTTTGATAAATTGCATAATGTTTTACCATGGTTTTATCTTTTGGTTTTGTACTTTGATTAAAAAATACTAAATTTTCTATAAAAGAATGTGTGTTCAAATAAACATTTAAAAATGCAGTAAAAAGTTTTTGTCTTCGATTTTTCAACTAATTGTTTAAAATAAACTTTTTTGTAGCCTAGGAAATTGCTTCTAATTTTTTTTTCCCTTTTCAGACCATTTAAAAAAGGCCAAAATAGGGATTTTTTTAATCATTTTATCCTGGAACAATGCCTTCTTAGCTGCAAAAGTTTTTTGTTATGAAGACATAAAGAAACAGGCGTCATATCTTTAACTTCTCTTTTACATCTTGATTTATTTTGATTTTATCAAATGATTTTCCCTAAGAATGTAGTGTTTTCTTCAAAAAAGAAACCCTGAGATTGTTACCCCATGGTTTGTGAAACATCGAAAGCAAAAAACCGTTCAATAAAACAGTACGGGTATTTCATGAAATCATATTTATGGTTTGTTTTTTGTTGAAAACTCTATCGAAATAAAAATTTTATAATTTTAGAAAAATTGACACTTTTCCATTTAAATAAAAATTTTCATCAAGCGACTTATATTCAGCATTTTTTTATGCGAAAAATTTGCCGACATTTTAAATTTAAAAGTCGCAGGTTTTTTTCACTAAAACACTAATATCTTGACAAAAACTTTATAAAAATTTTCAATCAAGGCGTTTTTCAAAATGAAACATAAAAATACGTCGCTTTTTTGTATATTTTTAGCTATTAAAATTTGCTTAGTAAAAAACGCCCTATAAAAAGCTTTATTTTTGGCTTGCTTAAAATATATTGTTAAAAATAAATGTTAAATCAATATTTGTTAAATAAAAATTGTTACATGATTTTGGGCCACAAGGTAATATTTTTACAATTTGATCAAACGATTCCGTGCCATAAAAGAATTACATCAATGGGGGAAAATCCTACTACTTTTGAGCTTTACACACTTTCTACAAAAATCGGTGGCTTCGTTCGCCAGATATAATTACTTAAGAGAACATACTGTCACAATTACAATACCTATAACGCAAGATTATATAACTTTTTGTTATTTGAAACAATTAAAATTGAAATTTTTTAAATGTTGTCGAATTGGTGTAGGATTAGATTAAAAGATTTTTGTATTAATAGTAGTTTATTGAAGGCGTTATAGAAAATTTGATATGTGACAATGCTTCTTTAATGTTTATTCTATA
>JASAMX010001598.1:0-11266 GCA_030248175.1 Microlaimidae sp. YZB2_3 | reverse complement strand
ATTTCATGCTTTAGCAAGTTATTAAATTTCTATTCTGAATAATTTTGTTAAACACTTTAAAACAAAAAAAAGCAACCACAAATTATATATTTATTGCTAACACCATTCAAATATTTCAATATATCCTTAACGGCTCAAAATTAATAAAATGCCAAAGTATTTCTTTTACTTTTCAACTTCACGACGCTCAACCAATGTGCCATTCTACCTCAATTAAGAACTGATGTCGATTATTGATAATTGCTCATTATTTACTATGCTTTAATTTTTGTTATTTTATCTATTTTAACAAAACAGAATTGTCAAAATTCAGTCTTTTATATTCTTACTTAGTCGCGGGACGCGACTTGCTGTGGTGTAACACCAGTATAAAAGATATTAGTTTATTTCATGATTTCAACTTATATTTCGTTTATACATGCGTAATGTGACACTTGGAAAATTTATAGCCTAAGAAACTTTCAGTGTTTTTCTTAGCTTTTTGCAAAACAAACTATTTCACACTTAACAGCTTCAGCTTTTAAAAATCAAGCGGTCTGTCAAGATTGTGATTTTAACAAATCAAAACTGTCCTACAAAAGTATGTGGCTGTCTTTTGTCACAATACAATATTTTATTTTCCACCTGTTTCTTTACGCATTTAACCCGAATTCCAAGAATTATCTTCTGTTATAAAAACAAATCTTATGAAAAATTGGGAACGCTGTTTTGTTTGATATGTACAGTTTTGGGTATAAATAAGACTGCTTTCTTTCTTTGGAGAGAGTGTGCGGAGTAGTTGTATAGCGGAGGCGGCGTTTACGCTAGCCGAGTTTATGGCCACTTCCTGGGAATTTAGGAACCTCAGTGGTCGCCCAGGAACTCCATGGGTTCCTTACCGCTGAGGTTAAATACAAGAAAGGAAGCCGCCTTCTTTATCCCATTTTAGTTTAGTATTTTTGCATTAGTATATTTTAGAGTAATATTTCTTTTTTAAATAAAATATAAATTATTTAATTGTTCAAACATATAAAACTCTAAAGTAAACCTAAAACAATTAGATTTTAAAATCTTACACACATTTAAAACAGAAGCTTCCCAGTAAAAAAGGTTTTTTCTTTTCAAAGGTTGTAAAGAAGCCAAAAACCACTAGTTCTTAGAAAAGTACATCAAAAAATTGCACCCAAATGACGAAGTTTTCCAAAAACGTTGAAAGAAGAAATAAAAACCGACGAAAGTTTCATAAACCAAATGTTTTTGTTATGAAAGATAAATTTAAGATTTTGACTCATTTCAAACATACCTGCATAGAAGGATGAATATATATTTAAGGTTTAAATGTATCGTTTTTGTGCATTATATGATTGACAATGTTTGTTAACTGCGCAGTTTACGGCCATTGTGTACCTGGCGGTGGCAATGCTACTGCACTGTAAACTTTGCGGTACGTGCAACTTTCTGTAAGAAACAAACTCAATAAAACACCTATAAAAAAGTAAAAAAACAGCCATTATTTGTATTTCAGTTTATAATCTTGCATTAATTTTATTTTCAAAATGATTGCTAAAAAAGTCACACGGTTGGACAAAATTAACTTTTGTAGTCAATAACGGTTTTAAAATTTTTTTCTATTAAAGTTTTAAGTAAATTTTTTCTTTCACAAATCACTCTGATATTATTTTTGTCATTATTAATATTGAAAATGGGAAGCATCAACCCCATTCTGGAATAATAATAATACGTAAAAACAGTGCGAAATACGGAGTTAGATGCCCACATAACTGACTTGGGACACCCCTGGGCCTGACCTAAATATACTCAGCTAAATTCCAGAGTTAGGTGACCGTTTGGGTGACCACCTAACTTTAGGTCGCTTTGTGGGACAGTCCTAAGTTAGGTGCGCACCTAAATTTGAGTTTAGATGCGCACCTAAAATTTAGGTGGATCTCTGGAACCTGCCCCAGGGGCTTATTTCATAAAGATCTTTGTAATGGTAAATAAATAAACGCATTTAATTTCCTCTTATTCTAATAATTAAAAATTACATACATAACTGTTGAATTTACAGAATTTTTAAATTTGTAAATTTTTAGATTCTGAAGACAATTTTGTTAATATACTTTTTAATTAAAAATACAAAAGAAAAATATGCGTTTATTACTTTACAGCTGTAAATTAATTACAAGCAATTCTTGTGAAATAGGCTCCTGTGCTGGTATTCTGGCGCGCGGTTAAAAGTTATCCCAGAATAACTTTTTTTACGTGCTTTAAGAATGCGAGAGAAAAAAAAATTTTATCCAGCTTAAAACTGAAATTTTTTCTATTGCTTTAATGCTAAAAATTTATCCAACTAGGTAGGTGGATAAATATAATTTTGAATTTTATTTTTAAAATAACTTGTCATTGTTCAAAATATTCAACTTCAATTTTAAACTGCGTTTACGTTTTTTTGCTTATTTGTTCGATTAATTTGTTAGGTTTTTAGGTTTTATAACATTCCTGTATAAAAAAGTATAAACTAAATGCAATACTTTTGCAACGAAAAAATTCTTATTTAAAACCGATAGTTTTTTGCTAGTTACAGAGGAACAAAAAATGTTCCCTTGAACAAAAAATTTTCCCTTGTTCAAGGTTCCCTTGAACAAAAAATGTTAAACCATGGTTTTTTTTAAAAAAAAAATTCGGGTCATAGATTTACAAAAAATATAAAATTTGGTTAAAAAAAATAAAAAAAACATCTCTCTAAAAGTTGTTAATGGTTTTATTTCATGTTTTCATTAAGTAATTAAACAAAAAATGCCCCGCAAATAAAGTTTAATAAAAAATCATTAACTAAAAAATGATTTTTTTTTAAAAGAACCGTTTGATTTATGAATTTTTAGTAAACTTTATTCGTGGGGCTTTTAAACTATTAACAACTTTAAATGAGTGCTCATAGTATTTTTACCAATTGATAAATTATCATTATTTTAAATGTAAGGTTGCATTTGCATGTTAGACCTTTAATCATGCATGTAATTTTTTCTTGCGATTTAACATAAAATTTAAAAGCTGGCGAATCCGTTGACAATCGATGAATCTCTCATAATAAACTGCATGTAGTTTAATTTGCATACATATTCATACATACATGCATAGCTGTCTTTGCGACGGTGTATGCAAATTAAAAAGTGCTGTATCTGTATGTAAATTTTTTCTAAGAGTAAAGCCTTTTAAATGAGCTTTTATTAAAAATCAATTTTAAAAATAGTTTTAAAATGCTGCTCGTTTTTTAGTTGCAATTATATCCTAACATTAGTCTTAATTTTTTCTGTATAAACTTACTCAAGGCTGAATTTCACCTTTAAATTTAAGTTATTTAAGGTTTACCCATAAATTTATGAAAAAAAATGCATCCGCTTAAATATAGTTTTTTTAAACGCTTTTTTTCATAATAGGTGGATACGTCTGTTTTTATTGATTTATGTATGTATATGCGGGTTTGTGCATTATTTTTTATGATAATTTTTATAATTAATTGTATACGTGTCATTAGTAAAAATCAGTTTTAAAATGTAAAAACTAATATAATCAGCAGTTTTTAAAGAATAAAATAATCCAAACATAATGCACAAAAATGGTTTTGTAAACGTTTTTTTTATCATTATTTTGATTTAATAGTTTTATTTAAGTTGCGTTTTGACCTAAAAAACATTCATAATCGAAGATTTAAACAAGACTAATATCGCACAATTTGCTTTAAAGCTAATTTATTTTATGTTTTAGTTTTAAATTGTTTAATTTTGTTAATCGGTGTCAAAAATGTGAAATAAAAGTATGGAAAAATATTCTGGCCTGAATCCAGAATATTTTCCTCAGGGGGAGGAAATATTCTGACACAAAATCAGAATATTTTCTTCCCCCCGGAGAAACTGTAATGGGGGTGGAAATATTCTATGACACTGGAAGTCTTATGTGCCAGGACTCTTTTGTACCAGTTGCGGTTTTTTTTTTTTTCAGGACTCTTTTGCCCTTTTGTGACCAAATGTGAATATTCTGAATATAAGCGCAGATAGTCTTAAAGCTTTGAACAATAATTTCATAGTGCTTTTGAACAATAATTTCATAGTTCTGAGAAAATTTTAAACTGTCAGAAACATAAACTCCAAGGTCGTTTGCACTTGGTCAGAAATTTTATAGTTAAGTTTTTGTGAGACCTATGACTTGACACTTATTTTCTACCAAATTAAGCTGCCATTCAATTGACCAGTTTTTTATACAAGCTAAATCCTTCTGCAATTGCATGTTTTTAATGTTTTGATCATCAGGGCTTGCATTCTGACAAAACAGTTATATTTATCTCAATAAATCTATTTCAATGAAAATAAAAAAATAACTATATATTGTAAATTAATTATGAATGCAATGATTTTTTTTTCATGCTGCAAAACCACCGTACTCAAAATGTAAAATCCTACCGTGCTATGCATAAAACTTTTTGACCCGGTCCAAAGCGGACTGGGGCCACTTTTTACGCAGACCGGTCTGAGTAGAAAGCGGTCCCAGTCAGTTATTGCGATTGCAATGCACGCGTCCAAATCAGATGTTTTATTTGTTAGAGAATCGTTCACATTATTTTAAAATTTCAAAATTTAGTGAAGTAAAACTTAATAAATCTTGCTACTGATATTCTAATTTCAATGTAGAATTGTATTAATTAAAAAGTATTCAAGTTTTTAATAGTTTTACGCAAATTTGATTAAATGTGCATAGTAGAAAAATGGTGTACTCGCCATAAATAGTAGGGCGATCAAAACGAACTGGGACCGATTTTTACGCTGACCGGTCTGCCCACCCCACTTGCATAACAAATCGCTTTTGCTGTGAAGTTGTGGTGAACGCAATTTTTTTAAGCCCAGTACCTTTGTGTCGAGTACCCTTGTGTCCAGTACCCTTGTGTCTCAGTCCCTATAATAAACCCGTTTCTGCTTAGATTGACAATATTGAATGCAGTCCATCGATTTCTGCCGTTTTAGATTTTTTTTTGGGTGTTAATTTTGAAACGGATTTTTATATGCTTGAATAAAGTTTGTATTCATTACAAAACCAAATAACTTAGCAAGTTTCTCAAGGCTGAATTTAAAAAAATCAGTAATAAGAAAACAACAAGTCTCTCAAGGTTGATTTTAAAAAAATCAAAAATAAAAAAACAACAAAACAGAAAACGGCTAATGATTTTGTCCGGCAACGTTTGAAAATGTGCAAATTCTAGTAATTAAAAGATTGACATTTCTTAGGAACACATTATCAAATATAAATGCATCAAAATTTAAGTTAAATTAATTTTTAGCTTTCAAGTAAACTAGAAAAAAATAATTTAACACTGGTGTTCATATATTTTTATCCGGGTTCATTTTGATTGCATTCTCTTATTTTAGCCAAAAACAATAGACTTGACTTGATCAATTTTTAGACCAAATCCAATATTTTTGTATTGCTCAAAAATAACCAAGCAAGCGTTTTAAAAAACACAAGTAAAAAAAAGTTTAAAACCAAATTTATTAAAAAAATGATCAAAAAGTGCCAAAAAGTAAGCCAGTTTCAAAGTTTTTCCACTAAAACAGACACATTCATTGCAAATGGATCGTAATGCTTCACTAAATTGTTATGAATACCAGTATAAGCTCAAATTAATTCTTAAAGCCAAAAAAAGGTGATTTTTGGGTTAAATGGGCTTATAGCTTCTTACAAAAAATGGAAATGCCTGTAGTGTTGTGATAACTACTTACCTACCATGATTTTGGCTAACTACTTAACTACCTACTTTTTGTGTTTAAAAGTAGTTAACATAACTACCTACTTAACTACCTACTTTAAAAAAATAAAGTAGTTAATACAAGTAGTTTACTAAGTAGTTCAAAAGTAGGCAGAAATTAGTTAGCAAAATAGGCAGTAGTTAATGAAGTAGGCAGAAAGTAGTTAGTGAAGTAGGCAGTCGCGCATATATTACACATGTGACAGCATGTGTCTGTCCACATTAATTTTTACGCACTGAGTATCTTCAATAAAAATCCGTAGCTAAAAGCTCAACAGTGATTTCATACGGAAGGTGCTTTATAGTTAATGAACCCAATTTAAAATGTAGTTATGCTTTAAGTGAAGCAACAACAAAAAAGAGCTGTTTTATTTTCTTATAAAACGCTTCATTCTGTGCAAAAACTACTAATAGTTTAGTTTTTTAACAACGTCTTAAGTAAATTGTTGAAATAAATTTTCATTGCTTTTTTAGTACAAAATAAAACAAAAATCTGTTTGTTTTTTTTTATTTTATTTAAAATACAATGCAGATTTTTATTATTTTATTTAAGTTTTCTAGTCCACATCTGTTCTGTCTAAATCTACGCCTGGATTAAATTGCCCCTTTTTCCTGCTCTATTCTTAGAGAATTTTTCAAGGCTATTGTTTTATTTTTAATTTAAGTTTTTAAACTAAAAAAGACAAAAAAAATTAGGTTTTTTTTCAAAAAATATGTATTAAAGGTGGTTCATACTTATGGCAAAACGTCCTTTGGACAAAGTCCAAAAGACAATTTTACAAAAGCCAAAACGTCTTTTGGACTTTTTCCTTTGGACAAACTATGAATTCTACTTAAAATTTGTCCTTTGGACAAAGTCCAAAGGACAAAATCCAAAAAAAAGTCCATAGGTAAAAAAATATGAGCATGTTGTCCTTTGGACAAAAACCAAAGGACAAAGTCCAAAGGACATTTTGACGCTGTGTTTGTTCTTTGGACAAATTTCAAAGGACTTTGGTCCTTTGGACTTTATCCAAAGGACTTTGGTTTTTTGGACTTTGTCCAAAGGACGTTTTGTCATAAGTGTGAACCAGCTTTTAATGATATTTATTATTGTTTCTTTCAGTGATTTAAAAAAATGTTTTAGTTATTCTCAAATAGTTAACAAACTATTTGAGAAGCAATGATAATTTTGTAATGAAATGGATATTGAGTTTGAACGAAATTTGGAATTTTCCACTTCCATTGTCCAACAAAATGATATAAACAATTTTAATACATTATCTTCTTTTTTTGGATCTACCCCAAGTGGGTTTTTATAAACAAAAAGTGGCTGTGTGTTGTGTTGCATATTGTGTAGGAAATTTTTTTTTTTGTCTTTTGTGTAAATTTAAACAATATTTGGGTCAATATATCCTGCATCATCTGAGAACCAATTAAAATCCAAGCACAAAGATAAAGCAAAGGAAATTTTTGCAAGGAATTGGGAAAAAGTTCTACAACGAAATGACAAAACACTATTAATTCGACCAGAAGTTTAGATATTTTTGTGAACCCTAATTTATAAGCACAATTATACAAAATAGCGGGTGAAAAATGCAAAACCTTTTGAAATAAGCTTTAAATACCTTAGCTAACGAAATACGTCAGGAAAACATAAGTTAACAATGAATTATTTTTTTGTAAACATCTTCTTGATTTTCAACTATATTTTTAATCTGTCCAGCGGTCTTATAAATCTTGTTTAACATAAAAAACTGGCAAAAAATCCAATAATATATAGAAACTATTAAGGGCGTGCAAACTGTGCAAACTCCTAAGACTTTAGTATACAATCAGTTAAAAAATTAACTACTTAACTACCGTCTTACTACTTACTACTTAGCTACCTAGCTTTAAAATTATAATTAGTTAACTACCTACTTACTATCTACTTGTAATTTTATTTAACTACTCAACTACCTAATTATAATTTCAAAAGTATTTTACTGCATACTTAACTACCTACTTTGATTTTTGGCTAACTATCACAACACTAAGTGCCTGAAATAAGTTAATTGATGCTAAAATATCACCAGAATCATGATTCTGCGAATTTTTTTTACATAAAATATTATAAAATGTGCAAGTCTTTTGTGTAAAAATGCATTTTTCAAGTAAAAATACATTTTTTTTAAAAATAAGAAACAACGTTAAAAATTAAATTGCATTAAAGTATTTTTATGCAAAATAACTTCTTGCTTTTGTTTTACCACTTGTGGAATCCTATCAATTATTTCACTGTTTTAAAAGGTGTTTTAAAAGGTCAGACAGAGCTACAAGCAGGGAAATTGGAGCCATCCGAATTCCTTTGGAACTTGGAATCATGAGCAATTGGAACTTGGAGCCTTTAAGAAAAAATTGGTTTGGGATTAGATTCAGGCTTCACTTGGGCAGGAATGCATAAGAGTAGGGAATGTCCGACTGTGTGTTAAACTTTTGTTCAAATTGTAGGTAGATTATTCCACAGTGTTGATTTTTTATCACGTAGAAATAAAAATTTGCAAACGCAAAACTCCTAGATGAAGTTTTTCAACATACTACACTGTCGAAAAATTCAAATTAGTAAAAATATTCGATTTTTTAACATATAAAATCATTTATACGTCCGATGCAACAAAAAACCTAGAATATTTGACAACATTACATGGAAAAAAAACCTCCGCTGATTATTTTACGTTCACGGATTTTTGCAGTTCGAAGTTTGCAAAATGAAAAATTGTAAACGCAAAATGCATACAACAAATTTTTTTACATAATACTGTGGAATAATTCAAATTATTCAAGATATTTGATGTTTTGACATGTAAAATAATTTATACGTTGGATTCAACGAAAGTGGTGAATATTTGACAACGTCACGTAAAAAAAAACATCATCACAGAGTTATACGTGTGCAGTTTTTTTGTTTGCAAGAATTGCGGTTCTCATGTAGAATAATCTACAGTATACGTAGAAAAATTGTCACGTAGATTATTCAACAAATTGTAGATTATTCCACAACGCGTTGTGGATTTTTTTACATGATAAAAAATTTACACCGTGGAATAATCTACCTATAATTTGAACAACTGTTTAACACACAGTCGGACATTCTCTACTCTTATGCATTCTTGACTTGGGCTATTGTTATAGGTAAAATATTTGTAGCTGAGGACGTAGGCGTGTTTTAATTTTTGCCTTTTGCAAAAAAACATCTTTTTACCTGGTTTTAATGAAAACTTTAAAAAATCATTGCTAATATAAGATTATTTTATGTGAATTAATTTTTAGTGTGAAAAAGTCTATTGTATATGTATGTCTATTTTGTAAATAACGCTTGTATTTTTGTGTAATTTTTGTTTTTTTATACATTTAAAATCGTGTTTGGTTAAGATTATTTAGTGGTAAGTTGCCATTTAACATGGCAGTGAAATATGTGCTGCCGCTTATTTTAACGGCGCAGTGTAAAGTGAGTCATTTCAACTTGGTTTTGGTCAGCGGTCCCCACGCGCAGAAGAGCATGCGTACTCTAGGGATTCAAACTGCGCAATAGCAACTCATTTAGGATTTTTACAACCTCAAGTAAAATTGAAAACGTGCCCAAACATGATTTTTGCTACCACTACACTGATTAGTGGATTTGAACAATGAAAAACAATTCTGAGCGGTTATTAGAGTAAACAAAAAGGCGATAAGCGCAGCTGCAACCATTTTACCTATAGACATTTAATGTGATGTAAATTAAAAAATAGATTATAAGCATTATTTTAATTTATATAAGTTTGGATTGTACTTTATTTTTTAATTTAATTTAATTTAATTGTACCTTTTTGCATTTTTTTTTCTGGCAGAGACATGCGGCTTTCATTTAACACCCTAATAAGGGATTTTCAAAAAGGAAATGCAGAACTGGGATCAGACTTGTCAGCAGGTTATGTTGCGGAGACTTTTCGTCACGCCATTTTCCATTTTCTATTTATTAGTAAAGTTTGGGCAGCAGTAATCCCACGCAAGGAATTTTAGAAAATAACAGCCACTGGCTTTTATTCTAAATGGATATGTCCTTGGGTTCAGTGGCCTGCAATGGAGTAATTTTTTCTTCTTTTTTGATTTTATTTTTTTTCTTGTTTTTTTTCTGTTTTTTTTCTTTTTTTTTGTTTTTGTGTACTTCTTCTATTCTTCTTTTGTTTTTTTTTGCCTTTTCTTCTTCTTTTTTTTCTTCTTGTTTTTAAAAAATATGTTTAACTGATTCATAAACATAAAATTTTAATAATATCTTAGGTAAAGGAAAATCCAAATATTCAAATCAAAAGAAATTAAATCGTCATAGAAAAACAAAGATTGCACACCGAATGAAGGTGGGGGACAAAAAGCACCAACAGTGATACGATAGGCTTATGGTTTTTATATTTAAAACCCATTCGTATTTTAAATAAGAATGGATTCGTGCTTTTTAAAAATTAGTAGAGTATGATTTTTTAATTGACATTTCATTGAGACTAAAAATATGCAACAGTGCTGTGTGATTAGTTTAATGTATAAACGAATCGTTATAATATGGACATTTTTATTCAATAGGCAGATCCCCCAAACCAAATGCAAATTTTCTATGGTGCACATAATGTCCATCTCAGACTAGTCCACATCTTTGCTGTCTTAACACACGCCCCCTGAGAAATCGCCCCTTTTTCTGCTCTATTCTTAAAGCATTTTTCAAGGCTAGTGTTAAGAATGTGTAAAAAATAGTTTTAACATAAAGTAAATCTCGTGTTGGATGTTTCCCTCCAGTTTTTCTGCCAGTTTGCCCCCAGTTTTGCCCCCAGTTTAAAAATTGATAAAATACCTTTTAAAATGATTTATTTCTTTAAGGTTGTGTACCCAAAGCTTCAAAATATTATGTAGACAAATTTTCACAACGCGTTGTGGAATAATCTACAATTTGTTGAATAATCAGCTACAATTTTTCTATGTATACTGTATACTATCCAACATGAGAACCGTAATTTGCAAACAAAAAAACTGCACACGTATAACTCTGTGATGATGTTTTTTTTTACGTGACGTTGTCAAATATTCACCACTTTCGTTGTCTAATCCAACGTATAAATTATTTTACATGTCAAAACATCAAATATCTTGAATAATTTGAATTATTCCACAGTATTATGTAAAAAATTTGTTGTATGCATTTTGCGTTTACAATTTTTCATTTTGCAGCTTCTAAACTGCAAAAATCCGTGAACGTAAAATAATCAGCGGAGGTTTTTTTTCCATGTAATGTTGTCAAATATCTAGGTTTTTTGTTGCATCTGACGTATAAATGATTTTATATGTTAAAAAATCGAATATTTTTACTAATTTGAATTTTTCGACAGTGTAGTATGTTGAAAAACTTCATCTAGGAGTTTTGCGTTCTCAAATTTTTATTTCAACGCGACAAAAATCAACACTGTGGATAATCTACCTAGTATTTTAACAAAAGTTTAACACACA
>JASAMX010001596.1:0-14238 GCA_030248175.1 Microlaimidae sp. YZB2_3 | reverse complement strand
CAATAAACCAAAAATTCAGCCTACCAACCGCTTTTGTCCCATTAAGATTCGCGACTCCCATGGAAGATAAACCTATCAAAATCTCATCTTCAAAAACTACAATCAACACAAAACACGGCTCTCAGGATAGCAACTGCCTGCCACAAAATGGCCCCAGCTGACCATCTACATAAAGAGACCAAAGTCCTACCAATAGAAAACCACACCAACCTTCTTTCAACACAATTCTTAGCAAAAACCATGCAGCCAACACATCCATCTAACAAAATTACGGCCAATTATCATAGACCAAGAGAGATGAAATATACTTTCCAATCAAAAGCAACAGCCAAAAGTTTTTGCAATTACATGCTCACGGAAAAAACCATCCAATAAAACATTCACTCATATTTTGTCAAAGAAAACATTTCGCAACTCCAATCTAACGCGCTATTAAAAAAAAAACGCCACCAATCGACGTAAGCGAACAACAAATCCCCAGGAAGTCAAGAACCTTCCTGGCACAACTTAGATCCGGACATTGCCACCGCCCCCTTCCCCTACGCCTCAACTCGTTCAAATTCCAGAATCAACAAGTCCGTTAAAAAAAAACGAATGCCCGCACCTGGTGCAGGGGAAAAAAAGAATTTTTTTGGCTTGGAAACCTTATGACGTCAAACAGCTGTTTGCATGCCCTTAAAAGCCAACGACACTCAAATTAGAAGATCTATGGGAAAGACCAGTGGATGCGGTCAGGTTCCTGGAGGCTATCAAATGATGCTCCGGCCATGAACAATAACAACGGGAGTTATTATACTATCAGGACTGCAGAACTTACCAGTATCTGTGTGGTTTTCAACAGCCAAAAACGGGGGTCCACCGCCGCTTCGAACATTGTCGGTTTGCGAAATTCAAATGACGCGGAAAGAAGAAGAATGGCCAAATAAACATCGTCCTTTGTGTGAGTCGAAAGGCCCAGGTCGGGCAACTCCAAATTGCACTGCGCTGACGCCGCAGATTCTTCAACCGGGTCTTTGCTTTCTAAATCAATTAAAAAATCTTATTAGGTTTCTTAATAAGAGCTGAGTAGTCACATAGTAGCTCACATAGTCACAAGTGGGTTAACTCTCCTCCCCCTCCTTCCCACTTAAATTTTGGGAGTGGAAATTCTTACGATTCACAAATTCTCAATTTTTCCAATTTAGAAAAAAAACGAAGAAAAAAATTTGTCTTAGAAATGACTTTTAAGTGAAGATAACATCAAAACTAAAGTATTAAGGTCAAAATGTATTAAAAAAGTTTAAACATGTTATAAAAATTACTTTTGACTTAAATTTAGCGCTTTAGGTCTTTTTCTTCAAAACCGAAAAAGATATGAATAATAATGCACTTCAGAAAAACAAACAATATGGGACAGACCTGTGCACTGCCCACCGGGGTTTTATTTGGGGAGGGCAATTCCCAAACGGGAGGCACGGGGGGCAACTTTTTTGAAACGGGGGGGACAATAAAACGGGTGGGCAAGCAAGGGAGACAGAAAAAAAGGAAAAAAAAGAGAAAAAAAAGAAGGGAAAAAGAGACAAAAAAAGCAAAACTAAGGTAAAAATAGGTCTAAAATGGCTTAAAATACATTGAATTAGGCTAAAAACTGCAAAAAAATCCGCGATGATGGGGTCATCTTAGGTCAAAAACGGCGTCATAATTTTAGGGTACTTTTTCATTTTTTGGCGGAAGGGGGGCAATAAAACGGGGGCGAATCCTCCAATAAAGCAGGGGGCATTTCCAGACCGTGCACAGGTCTGGGTAACTTAAAATGCGTTCTTCAGTCTTGCATCCCCTTCTTAATCCGAGAGTAACCCTCTACTTCGGGCAAATTTGCCTATGTATGATATAACCTTTTAATGGTTTGCGATGCTAACATATATAGATGTAAATTATATAAGATGTTCTACAGTCATAACTTAATTTCGCCAAAAATGGACTTAGCAGGTTCTTGCATAGCGCCCTCGAAATATTTTTTGCTAATAATATCAAAAATAAATAATAACACAAATGAGTAACTTTTGTATAAAAAGTGGGAACAACATTTTCTTACATAATATATTTTACTATATAACAATAAAACGTTTTGCAATAAGCAAAAAAGAGCGATCGTAATTTTCGCTCTAATCTTACTTCTTCTACCACAAACAAGAAAATCTAATCAACCTGTGGTCAACTCCAGTTGAAACCCGATTTTCTCCTCTGCCCTACTGAACTCCTTCAAGTCCACCGTCGATCGTGTTGGTGACATTCCAGTCCGTGAATCCTTGATCGTGCTCCCCATTTCCGCCGCTCGCGGTATAAAGCGCAGAAGTCTGTCGATGTCTGGATCATATGCGTCCGATGCGATCTCATCTTGACTGTTTCCCGATTTTGACGCTCTAATACCCGTATCGTCTGCGAAATCGGAATTGGCCCCATTTTCTGTGCTGCGATTATTCGCCTCATTTTCCGGATCCACAATCGCGTCATTGTCTATATTTTTATTTTCCGCAACTGGTTTTCTGGACCTTTTTTTTACGGGTTTGCTTTCTACTCCTGGAGATTCAACTGTAATTTGGCGAGCTTTTCGAAGACTAAGATGGTGGACACTGGTTAAATGGAAAATCTAAAACAGCGGTTTTATGCTTGACCTGAAAACAATGTTAAATCGTTAGCAAAATATATTATTTTATTCTTCAGACGAATTTTTTTTACTAAGAGTTTTCATTAACATTAACGCAGATCTGTGCACGGTTTGGCGATGCCCCCTCTGCCGCTTTAGTACACCAACCTTCCCTCTTAAACTGAAAAAATACCAAAAAATATTAGCCATTTTTGACCTACTTTTGCAAACTTTTGCAGTTTAAACTTATTTTTGCAAAAATTAAGCCACTTAGACTATTTTCATTTATAATTCGCTTTTTTCCACTTTTTTCCTCTTTATTCACCTCTTTTTTTGCACACCCCCTGTTTGAAAAACATAACCATCCCCCTCCCCCCTTATTTTTTAAATGGCTAAAAAGCCCCCATCCGGGGGGGAGGGGCAGAGGTTTGTTAATGTATTTTAATTTTTTATAAACTTAAAGGAATCTTATTTACTGCTAAATGTTTTATATCCTATTATATTTTAAATAATAGTAGTAATACTTGCCATATCAAACCGTTTGGTGGTACGAATACAAAAACGGCACATCACCATAAGTGAATTTCCCTCAAAGCGACGTGCAGAGGCGGAACAAATTGTAAAGTCTCGAATTCCTAGTAATATCAAAAATATTATAACAAAAATAATGCAACTCCTGTCATAGGGCAGCTTCCCGAATTTTTTTTTTGGGGGGGTATACCCGACCCCAGAAATTTGGGGGTGTCCCAAAAATTTTTTTTGGGGTATACCTCAAATTATACATGGGCACGAGGGGGTTGGGGGGGTTAACCCCCCCAAATTCTGAGAAGGGGGATTTAACCCCCCCCCCACCCAGAAGTGGGGGGGAGAAAAAGTTAGCCCCCCCAATTTTGGAAAAATGAAGAAAAAAATGTCTTTAAAATGACCTCTAACTGCCTCCAAACTTAAGTTTTGAGGTCAAAATGAATGTTTTAAGCAATAAAAAGCTCAAAAATGTTATAAAAGGGCTTTTTGACCTAAAATTAGCGTTTTTTACCTATTTTCCCTTCAAAATCGAAAAACGATATGGGTAAAATGCACTCCAGAAAAAAAACGATATGGGTATTTTGCGTTTCTCGGATTTTAACCCCCCTAATTTGGGGTTTAACCCCCTCCCCACTCCGGAACAACTTGCCCATGTATGCCTCAAATACCCCATTTGCAGCGTTTTTAGTATTTGAACCCTCCCAAATTTTAGGGGGGGGGGATGTCTGAGGTGGGTACCCCCAAATTTTAGGAGGGGTGTCGGCTATAATCGAATTTTGGGGGTATAACCCCCAACCCCCCCCCCTTGCCCACTTATGACTCCTGTTTAAAAAGTGAAAAGGGTGTATGCCGTTTTAATGACATACTTAGGTCATTATAATAGCACTCCTATTATAATGGCATATTTGCCATTTTCATTCACGCTAAATTCCGTGGATGTCATTATAACAGCATAACTGAATTTTATTTCCAATTAAACCGGATAATTTTAAAAAAAAATACTGAAAATAAATCCATTTAAAAAATATTTGGAAAAGGAGAGAAAAGCCCTGAATTTTGTCTAAGATGAAAAATTTTAAGGCTAGGGCAGAGAGGATGGCGTTGATTCCACCCTGCACCCTCTCCATTTTAATTTGTTTTTAATTTTTATAAAAAGTACCATTATCTTCGAACAGGTAGCGGCAGGATTCATGGAAAGCTTCCGGCTCGTCCCGATAATGATCTTGATACAAATGGCGACGAAGGGCGTAAGTATCTGCGAACCTTCCTTTTTTCTGAAATTGCACAAAGTTTTACACTATAACAATTTCCGTTGATGACGTGTCCAAAATATGACACCTTTTAAATAAGAGTTATAATATAAAGCTTAAAATGTGGTGTAACACAACACGTCAATCGATGAGGTACAAAGGCTATCGATTACAGGTTTAAGTCGTCGTGTTTCGCTTATTGTTCAGCCAAAAAGCTAAAAATATCACACTGTTTCGCATTCTTTTTCTTTCAAAAAAATCGATTTATTCGGCCTTATATTTCTAGTCGCCACAATACGTTTGTTTAGCAGAATAGATCATGATAAATTTTAAAATAATGTAATTGTTAAAATTGTTGTTGTTGATACTAACGCGCAAACCAAACAACAGACGGTTAACAATGAAAAGTAAAACTTATTGACTTTTGTATTTCTGAGTTAATGCTCACAAAAAAGGCGTATTATACAAACGTTGGTAGGATAGTTTCATATTGAACTTTACTTTCAACCTGTCAGCTTACCTTTAGCCCGGGACACGCCGGACATTCGTAGAAAGTGACGCGCGGGAGAGCCACGCCTTGATGAGCAAGTCTTTTCAGGAAGTGGAAATGTTGCATGTGAAAGCGCCAGGCCTTCTCCACCAGAAGCATACCGCAGAAGTAGCACGCAGTCAGCCGAGTGGATTGAGCGTCTTTTATATTCGCGTAACCGTGAAAATGCAAGTGGAAATCCAACGCTGAAATACAAGCACAGCAAATAAATAGCAAAAACAATTATACACAAGTAAATAAAAAGCAACAGTATGCTAATTCGCACGTTTATCTCGTTGATAAAATTTAGACCATCTCGAATTTGTAAAAAAAAACAATTTGCGAAAAAAATAATGAACAAACAAAATCTAAGATCAGTGCGTTAATTAATTTCCAAGGCAATTACTTGATTGATCTTAAGTTATTAACTACAAAATACTTACTAGAAACCAATGGGATGATAAAACGTGCTAATAGGTAATAAGCTACAGTTTAAAAAACTATAAAGATAGCTTGCTTTTACTTTTTGATATATTGACAGCCACTTATTTTTTATAATAATTTTGTTATTTTCTAAATCTACATTTTCGTTACAATTACTATTTTCAAATCAATGTAGAATAAATTTATTTGACAGGTTTGCTAGTAAAAAAACACCGTGAAAATCATCTTGCTGCCAAAAATATCACTGGGTATATAAACTCAAAAAATTTGGAATGCGCTTTACATAACAAAATTAGCTATACAAAAAATTTGAAGGGAAAGTCCCGATTTAGAAAAAAAGAACAAAAAATTGAAGAATATTTAGTAAAGCATTTATTGCAATTAAATAAACACCCAAAAAAATTCTACTTTTTAGAATTCTTATTCCAAAAAGTAGGACATTCTAGTCCTACTTTTTAGAATTCTAATTCTAAAAAGTAGGACATAATTCATGCATGACGTAATATTCTTTTGTTCATTCTTAGCATAGTTATATTAAAAACATAACTAAGTATATCCTGATGATATTCAAGTACTGATTATAAATAATAAAAGCATTACCATAAAGCTCTTTGGGGAAAAATCTTTTTGTACAAGAAGGACATTGAAAAATAATGTTTTCATATCCCTCTTCATGGGTCACGTAGTCCATAGATTCCTGAAGATTTGTTCTAAAAAGGTTATTTTATTACAATATTAATTTCTAAAAATTCAGGCGTTTTTTTTATAAAAATTATACATTTAGATAATAGTAAAATAAATTGAAAATGGTTTTTTTATATAGGTACTATATTTTAAAATATTTCTTAAAGATTTTAATTTTAAACAGATTTTAGTTAAAAACAGGATACGCAAGGTCGATTACTCAAAGCTTCCTTCCCAACTTCATACTACACATACGCTGTGCTGTGGCAGAACATACCTTTTAAATACTGATGGTCTCTAGATCGAGTCCCGACCCCCGACTGAGACAAGCTACATGGTGATTATTATTGATTTTTTGACAATGCCAATTTGAGTAACATCGGCCTTGCGTATTCCGTCCGCTTTATACGAAATAAATAAATAAAAATAATAGCACGAATGAGCACTGATTTTGTTTACACGTCGCGTCAGGACTCCATCTCTGGAGCTTCAATATGTAAAACGCAGATTTTTCCTGAGTCACAATTTAATAAAATAACGAACAGCTTGGAAAAACTGCCAAAAAGAAACAGAAAATCATAAAAATTGTTATGCAAACTAAAACCAAATGATCCGGCAAGATTGTTATTTCTAATATCTGAATAAGCCATTTATGTTTGACTTTGGCTGCAATCATAGGTGGCAGGTGGGCAGGAGGGGTTGGGGGGTTATACGCATACATGGGCACGGGGGGGGGGGTTGGGGGGGTTAACCCCCCCAAATTCTGAGAAGTTGGGTTTAACCCCCCCCCTCAGAAGTGGGGGGGATAAAAAGTTAACCCCCCCCCCAATTTTGGAAAAATGAAGAAAAAAAATGTCTTTAAAATGACTTCTAACTGCCTCCAAACTAAAGTTTTGAGGTCAAAATAAATGTTTTAAGCAATAAAAAGCCCAAAAATGCAATAAAAAGGGCTTTTTGACCTAAAATTAGTGTTTTTAACCTATTTTTCCTTCAAAATCAAAAAACGATATGGGTAAAATGCACTCCAAAAAAAAACGATATATGGGTATTTTGCGTTTCTCGGATTTTAACCCCCCCCCTAATTCGGGGTTTAACCCCCCCCCACTCTGGACCAACTTGCCCATGTATGGTTATACGTATACCCCCCCCCCCAAAATCCCGATTATAGCCGACACCACACCCCTCCCCCCTTAAATTTGGGGGTACCCCGGTCACCCCACCTTAAAATTTGGGGGTCCCAATACTAAAAACGCTAAAAATGGGGTATTTGAGGAAATACCCCAAAAATTTTTTTGGAACACCCCCACCCCCAATTTCGGGGGACGGGTATACTCTCCCCAAAATCCGGGAGGCTGCCCACCTATGGCTGCAATTATTTTCATATTTTTTTAGTTGATAATTAATTGACATCTCGCCAATAATGGGTAGATAAAATAAACAAGCTCTCTATGATAATCGGGGGAAAAACCTTAATTAATACAAGTATAGTAAATCAGGCACAGAATCCAGACACAAAAAACATTCGAGCATTTAATTTAGAGCCACTAGCATTGTAGTAATCAATGCATGATTCTTTTACAATTACAGAATGCCACACACAAAACTCACTACGCGTCTAATGAAACTAATTAAACAAATTTTTTTAGCAATATTATTTAATTTCTCACTTAATTTACCTCGATGTTGACGGCTGATTTTCAGTTGTTTTCATCCGGATACTGCCTTTGCAACCTTCCAGCAATTTGCCACCAGAAGTTAGATCCGCTGTTTTAATTGCCGGTAGAATAACTAAATCACCGTCGGACATTTCCACCTCTTCGTTTTCTACCAAATTTGTGCGGCCGTCTTGGTCCACTCTTACTGTTAAGGATGTCGTCAACTGTCCTGATATTTTAACGTCACCTATTTAATATTTATCCACATAAACAGGTGACTTGGACAAATGATGCACGGAGGCTTTGATTTTATGGAATGTAATGTACTAGGGGAGAAATTTTTGATTTTCAAAACATCATTCAAATTTATTTAAAAATCACCTGATTTTGTTGTTTAATAGTTTTTTTAAATTCATTAAAAAATAATTAATTTGAAAATGTTTTAGTAAATTTTTACTTATCATTGAGGTTTCCGATTTACAATTTGAGATGTAGGTATTAGCAAGAATATATAACACAGGAGAATGTTCGACTGTACACCATACATGGGCACGGTGGGGGGGGGGGTTGGGGGGGTTAACCCCCCCCCCAAATCTCGAGAAGGGGGTTTAACCCCCCAATCAGAATGGGGGGGGGGACAAAAGGTTAACCCCCCCCCCCCCCAATTTTGGAAAAATGAAGAAAAAAAAATGTCTTTAAAATGACTTCTAACTGCCTCCAAACTTAAGTTTTGAGGTCAAAATGAATGTTTTAAGCAATAAAAAGCTCAAAAATGCAATAAAAAGGGCTTTTTGACCTAAAATTAGCGTTTTTTACCTATTTTTCCTTCAAAATCAAAAAACGATATGGGTAAAATGCACTCCAGAAAAAAAACGATATGGGTATTTTGCGTTTCTCGGATTTTAACCCCCCCCCCCCCTAATTTGGGGTTTAACCCCCCCCACTCCGGACCAACTTGCCCATGTATGCTGTACACTAAATTTTTGACCAAAATTTTGCAAGAAAAGTCGTACTTTCAAATCCGAGAATCCGCGACTTTTCTCGCAAAAATCCGCCATTTTCTGCCAGGTTTTCCGCGTTGCGATTTTTAACACAGTGTTTTTTTGTAGTGGGGACTGCGACTTTTTTTGCACTTAATACTGTTTTATTTGCACTGCAATTATTTTAGCACTGCCAGTCTAGCTGCACAACAAAAAACGAAGCGAAGCGAATATTTTGTGTTTAAATGAGTAAAAGTCGTTTTTTAACGTTAAGATGACAAAATTTTTTAGTTTTAATGAAATAAAATAACTTTCCAACATTTTAAAATTAATTAAAACAATTTTTAAAGTGTTTTATTCCATTGAAAATGTGTACCAGCGTCTGTATATTTTTTTTTGTGCAGCCACACTCGCAGTGCTAAAATAATCGCAGTGCAAATAAAGCAGTATTGACTGCAAAAAAGTCGCAGTGCGCACTACAAGAAAACTTAAATTGTGTTAAAAAGCGCAGCACGGAAAACCTTGCAGAAAATGGCGGATTTTTGCTAGAAAAGTAGCAGAAACGTTTGCAAATGCGACTTTTTTAGCAAAATCTTGGTCAAAGATATAGTGTACAGTCGGACATTCTCTTGGGTTATATATTCTTAGTATCGTAATATTAGTAATCAAAAATAAAATTTTGACATTCTCTTGTGTTATATATTCTTGCTAGTATCAAGAATATATAACGCAAGAGAATGCCCGACTGTACACTAAATTTTTGACCAAAATTTTGCGAGAAAAGTCGCACTTTTGAATTCGTGTGCGCCTTTTCTCGCAAAAATCTGCCATTTTCTGCTAGTTTTCCCGCGCTGCGATTTTTAACAGAGTAAATTTTTTTGCAATGGGGACTGCGACTTTTTTTGCACTTTATACTGCTTTATTCGCACTGCGATTATTTTCGCACTGGGAGTCTGGCTGCGAACCAACAAAATACAGACGGTGGTAGCCATTTTCAATGGAGTAAAACACTTCGAAACTTGTTTTATTTAATTTTAAAACGTTGGAAAGTTGCTTTATTTTATTAAAACTAAAGTTTTAACATCTTAAGGTAAAAAAATGACTTTTATTCTTTTAAGCACAAAATTTTCGCTCCGCTTTGTTTTTATTTTTTTTTGTTGTGCAGCGAGACTCGCAGTGCAAAAATAATCGCAGTGCGAATAAAGCAGTAGTGTGCGAAAGAAGTCGCAGTCCCCACTGCGAGAAAAATAACACTGTTAAAAATCGCAGCGCGGGAAAACTAGCAGAAAATGGCGGATTTTTGAGAGAAAAGTCGCACACGAATTCGAAGGTGCGACTTTTCTCGCAAAATTTTGGTCAAAAATTTAGTGTACAGTCGGACATTCTCTTGTATTATATATTCTTGCTAGTATATTTTTACGAGTCTCACTTACTATGTCATGGTAACGAAAATACGCTCGACATCTAAATTGTTTGTCCTCTGCATATATTTTCAGAAATATATGCAGAGGACAAACAATTAAAATCTATTTAGCTTTTAACTAAAAATTTACGCTAAATCATAATCATAATAATTATTGTGAGACCTGTGCACTACCCCCCCTCCGGGTTTTATTGAAGGGGGAGGGCAATTCCAAAATAAGGGAGGCACGGAGGGGGCAACTATTTTGAAACGGGGGGGCAATAAAACGGGGGGCAAGCAGGAAAGAAAGAAAAAAAAGGAAAAAAAAGAAGAAAAAAAGAAAAAAAAGAAGGGAAAAGGGAAAAAAGGGACAAAAAAAGCAAAAATAAGGTAAAAAATAGGTCTAAAATGGCTTAAAATGCATTGAAAAAGGCTAAAACTGCAAAAATTTCGCGATGATGGCGTCATTATGGGTCAAAAATGGCGCCATAATTTTTGGGTACTTTTTCATTTTTGGGCGGGGGAGGCAAATCCTCCAATAAAGCGGGGGGAGCATTTCCAGACCGTGCACAGGTCTGTTATTGTTAAAACCTTTAATAAAGCACACCTGTCACTGTATTTACCGCCTGAAGTTTTTCGTGTTCTCCGACGGGATGTCCATTGATATGAGTCACTTTTAGCACCGTGGCATTTGCACCCGAATCTTTTTTCATTTCTTTCCTTTTCCACGACGACGAATTTCCACCCGCTGCCCGATTCGACAACGCAATCGCACCGTCCAATCGCCGCGGACTAACGGCGGTAACGTTCACTTCAAAGGGGGAGTCACGCTCCTGAGGCAGCGAGTCGCCGCCAGGAGTCCGGATTTTCCGGTCCCGCCTTCCCGTGTTCGCCGGATTTTCGGACCTTATACTCATTTCAGGTTCCTTATTTTTATTTACTTTAGCCGATTTTCTTTTAGCCCGAGAAGCTCGTTTTGTCCGACTAGAGTCCGGCGCCCCCACGTTCACAATATCAACCAATGAGCTTGAAGTAGATGAGACGCTCCGCGTCTCTAACTGGCTGCGGCGCATGGGCGGCGCTCTTTCAACAGCCACCGGAGAAGTGGGATAGTTTCCGTCTTCTGACAAGTTTCGACTTGGCGGATTTTCGACTAGACCTTCGTGGACACCGGGGGGATTCCAGGACCCGACTGCATTTCTATTTTTCCGCCTTGCAGTATTTTCGGGGGAGAAGAGACCGCTGAGGAGATCCCAGGCCCGCGGCTCGGTGCCGGAATTGGGATCCTGTTGCTCGGCGAGAACTTCGGTAAGTAAAGTCGTCAGAGAATCCTCCGAATCGCACGGCATTGGACCGGCTGCTGGAAATATTTATTGGTTTGGTATTGAGCGGTAAAAAATTAGAAAATTTATTGGTAGTAAGCAGCAAAAATTGAGAAGTTTTATAAGTTTTTTAAGTTTTATAAGTACCTAGTAAAAATTAAAAATTTTATTGGTATTATTCAGCTGTAAAATTAATTTATTTTTAAAAAGATATGTATTACCTACTACTAGTCTTCTTTTTCTTTTAAATTGTTACAACTTAAAAGAGAGCAGATCAAAGCAAATTTTTTTTTTTTGAAAACGAATATTTTATTATAAACTATTCAAAGAATAAATTTTCCGTATAAAATATCAATCAACTCAAATAATAATAAGTGTATGGCTCTAAAAATATTTGATAAATTTTTTCAGCAACCAAATTATTAAATTTTGTCGCTTCCTACGTTTATTTTGCAAATAATCTGCACTGGTGCGTGTGCGTTAAGGTTTACCAAAAACACTTAATCACAAAAATTAAAAAAAATAATTTCAGAATTTAAAAGTTGCAGTAATTTCATTGATTCTAAATTCATTATTATCGCAAATTATGATTCTAAACACTGCTTTTTGCTTTTTAACCTATGTTTTTGTTGACTATGGTATTAAAAAGTGTTTCGATATTGGTGTATAGTTTAAGCGTTTAAAAAACACCTTATCCTTTTGTACTATTTAAAATTGTAAACTTGCACTAATTCAATTCCTTTAACTAAACCGCACCTTCACTTTTTCGCCCACGATCCTTGTCAGGTTTCTCCTTCAATTCGAGTTCTTCCAATCTTTCACCGCCATCCTTCAACAAATCGTCCAGCAGTCCGCCAAGAGATTCCGAATCCGAAAGTGATGTTTCCTTTTGGAAATTTTCGGCTAATCGATTTTCTCGCACATCAATACTGCCTTCAGCTCGTCTGACGTCATCGTCGGCGCCGCCTATTGGCCGTCGCATTTCCCGCAAAGGTCCCGCGATAACATTTTCAGCGATGACGTCATCTCCATTGTCGCCTATTGGCCGCCGTGTTCCCCGCCGTAGAGGCCCCGAGTCCTGATCAGCAGGCGACAGTTGCGAACCTAACCAGCTTAACTCTCTAGTTTCCTCCCGTTCCTCCTCAATATTTCCCCCTTTTCCAGATTTCTTCCTCCGCTTTCTACTTAAGAAGCCGGCGTTTCTTTCCCGTTCAGTTCTCAATTGTCCATCTGTCAGTAGATCGGCAGCATTGGGGTCTTCCGTCGGACTCTCCAAGGCTTTGCTGATCAAGGAACTCAGCAATTTGGTTCGGTTTCTTCGATCTTCGGCGCAGATCCCGCGGCGCTCCTCGTCGCCAGAATCCCCCGATCCTGTCGGAGAATGGACATTCCGATAGTCATCATCGCTATCAACGGGTTTATTTCTCGCTGAATCGATATTGAAAGCTCTTGAATGCTTGTAAGAAAATTGCTGGAGCCCGCATGCTTGGTTCTTTCTGGGACTTTGTGCTCTATATTTCGTCGTTACTACGAGTATCACTCAAAATGTTTATAGTATGTGAATTAAAAAATAACGAGAGTCACAGTTAGGATTATATTATGACGACTTTAACTTATTTTATCACGTAACGATTAGGGATTGGCTTTACATTTTGTTTCCGTTACAGTAAGACTGTTTTCTACAACAACCCTTGTTAGCGTAATATTCATAGCTGTTTTTTGGTCAGGTCCGCCAGGGGCGGGGGTCCACCCCTGGGTGGAAAGCCAAAATTTTTTAGGGGGGGAAGGGTCCAGACTCCAGACCCCCTCTGACTTTTTAGAGGGTTGACCTGGGGGAGGCGAAATTTCAAATTTAAGAGGGAGGTCCAGGAGGGTCCCATTTTTAACAGATTTTTTTAAATCAGTAATTTAAGCCACCAGGACCGTGCTAACCTTCGGGGAACACCCAACGGGTCTATGGCACGAGTACTACCTGGACCTGGTTGCTGGATGTTTTTTTATAGAAATGTGTCCAGCTTGGCATGGCTAGAAAACTAATGTTGTACATCGGCAAACGCATGGCAGTTTTTCATCTAGCAAATCAGTGGACAAAAATGAAGTTCCATAGTACTCTAAAACCTTGGCTTTTTTTTGGAACCAGGAATAATAAGGTCTTAGTAGTGTCTTTGCGGAGTCTGTATCGCTAGCTTTGCAGCAAAACATGTGCTACTCATGTACGACATTTACTAAAGGCTTGTTCATACTTATGACAAAACGTCCTTTGGACAAAGTCCAAAGGACAATTTTAGAAAAGCCAAAACGCCCTTTGGACAAGCCAAAACGCCCTTTGGACAAGCCAAAACGTCCTTTGGACTTTTTTCCTTTGGACCAAATATGAACGCTATTTGAAATTTGTCCTTTGGACAAAGTCCAAAGGACAATTTTAATCCAAAGGGAAAAGTGCAAAGGACAAAAAGTGAACAAGTTGTCCTTTGGACTTTGTCTTTTGGACAAAATCCAAAGAACAAAGTCCAAAGGACGTTTTGACGCTGTGTTTGTCCTTTGGACTTTGTCCAAAGGACGTTTTGTCATAAGTATGATCCAGCCTTAAGTAAGATCAATATCAGAGTAATAAAATCTTTTAAACGAAGAACTCGGAATGGGTGAACAGAACACTGCCTTTAGTGAACACCATAACGGTAAAGGTTGTCAACAAAGAACATCGTTATCGATGTTAGACGAAGCGTCTTCAACCATGGGGGTGAAATTGTTTTCGCCCGTCTTGGCTTGTCTTAGCTTACTGCTGTGCGAGCAATACAGTAACTGAACGAAAAAGAGGCTT
>JASAMX010001593.1:0-16645 GCA_030248175.1 Microlaimidae sp. YZB2_3 | reverse complement strand
TGTAAAAACGTCCTTTCGACAAAGTCCAAAGGACGTTTTTACATACGTTTATACGCTGTGTTTATCCTTTGGACTTTGTCCAAAGAACGTTTTTACATAAGTATGAACAAGCCTTTATAGATCAAAAAGATTTAAGGTCGATGGAGTCTAGGGAACTTGGGGCTAGAACTTGGAGCCAAAAATAGGAAACTTGGAGCAGTAAGTTGGGAACTTGGAAGGAAAAATAAAATCACTAAAACGTGTACCTAAACCTAAGCAAAACCTAAATTTTAGCCCAAACCAAAGACTCCAAGTTCCCATTGCTCGTGTCTCCAAGTTCTTAAAAATTTTCGATCGTTACAAGTTCCCTGCTTGTGGCTCTAAAGACCCCATACCATCAAAAATAAATTTATATTATTTCAAATGATTGAAAAAAGTCCGTTTTTTGTCATAAAATTTATAAAAAAATTATTCAACTTTAACCGTTAAAAATTTCACGTTTTTGCTCCAAATTGAGTAATTTGATAAATAATTGTTTCAACAAAGTATTTAGTCTTTAATATTAAGCTGCTTTTGCTGAAAATTTTAATTAACTTTCTTGTTAAATATGTAGTTGATTCAATACTACAATTTTTTGAGATCAGCTAGGTCTAATTTACCTATAGCAAACAACATTTTGTCAACATTAAATACCAAATTTTGTAGAATATCTTATTCGAGGTTCGTATTTTGAAAAACTACACCATTGGAACAATGAAGCATTTCAAGTGCGAGATGTCTTAAAAATTGGAAAATCCTATCAGGCATGAGATTTCATGACTTTTTTAAATACTTCACAATACAAAAGCACTTTACCTTTGTTTTCAAAAGTTTATTAATGACAAACCAAAGTGTCTTATTTTTAAATAACTCTGAAAAATGCTCTAAGAGTAGAGCACGAACAAGAGGTGATTTATCCTGAGATGTGAACTAATTGACTCTGTGTAAACCATAGAAAATTTACCTTTGATTTGGCCAGCTGCCCACTAAAAAAATTTTACCATATGATAATGATTTATTTACACGTTAACCTAATTACACAGCATTGTTGCATTTTTTCTTTATTCTGAAATGACAACTGAAAAATCATACTCACAGCAATGTCAGACAAACGCGAAATCACCACTTTTTCAATTAGAAGGTTATATTTATATGTGTAAAAAACAACAATAAATTTGAAAAAGTTGCGATTACGCGCTTGTCAAAAATTGCTGTGAGTATGATTTTTTCAGTTGACATTTCATCAGAATAAAGAAAAAATGCAACAATGCTGTGTAATTAGCTCAACGTGTAAACAAATCATTAGCATATGGTAGAATTTTTTTCAGTGGGCTGCTGGCCAAATCAAAAGCCAATTTCCTATGGCTCACATATAGAGTCGATCTGAGACTAGTCTTTTCTGTCTAAACATACGCGCGGGGAGAAATCGCCCATTTTCCTGCTCTACGCTTAGAGCATTTTTCAAGGCTAGTCTACCACTTTTTTGAAGCGAATCAAAAATTATCTAATAAACTATAGTTTTAACGGCACAATGTCATATGTCTACAATAATTCCACTTCCGAGATATGCTCTATTAACAGTTTTAATATTATCAATAGAACACGTAATTTTCGTTTACATTACAATGTGAAAAACTTTGTTGCCATTTTTAATTCTTTATTTATGGTTAATAAATTGAATTTTTGAATTAAATGTAAAAAAATTAAAGTCTTAGCTACGCAATCACATAAAATTGTCATAGTGATTAGTTTTTAATATGAATTTAAATTTTGTTCTAAACAATTTAAATTTTGAATTTGAACAATAAAAAAGTAGCTTATAAAATAATTATTACACGATTTTCGACCCTTTTTAAAAGGCTCATATTTATTTCTGACCAATCAGTAACGACGGAGGAATGTCGGTTTTAAGATATAAGCGTTTAAGAAATATATTAATAATAAGGAAAAGAAGAACATAAATTGCAAAATTTACCCACGGTGTTTAATTATGTTTGGCACGGAATCAGTGGTGCTAAATTGCCATGTGGCGCTTCTGAGCCCGTATTTACTAGACACCCTATGTACATAGTTATACTATGCCGCATAGGCGTCCTACCGATAGTGGAAGTTAAAGTAATACTATGCAATTCAATTTACTAGACACACTATAAGTATCCTTAGATATTGGCACTTAGTGTACGACTATAAGTTGCACATGTTTGCTACCACAAATAAAGGCAATTAAAGTTTTTAAATGGAATAATTACATAAAAGAAATCAATCAAATTTTTGCAAAACATACTGTTTAACTTAATAAAGTATTCTATAATTTGTAAGACTACTAAAAACACTTTAAATTGATTTTGAAGTAATTTTGAAACTTAGGAAATTTTTCTCTATAGTGCCACTTGCTGAGCCACTATGAGAACCACTATGCGCTCTAAAAAATCAATATTAAGATTCGGGCAAACTGCGCGTTCTTAAAATGGCGGCTTGTTACTGTCTAATTACAAAAATAATAAAATATCATTTTTGCAGTAAAAAGTATATATTTTAAGAATTACATAAAAGAAGCAAATCCATAATAAAAATTATGATTTTCTATTATTTAATAAAATTATTATGCGTTTGTTTTTTATCATTGCATATGTGTTAAAACCTTATTTGAACATATAAATTAAAAAAACTTGCAAAAATGCGTAAGAAACTAGCTCAATTATTGTATTTTTATCTATAATTATTCTATAGTGCTCGTCTTGGGGCGGTCTCTACCGCCCTAAGCAAATATCGCTGAATAACTAGTGCACGATGCACAACCAAAAATTCAATTTATATTTTTTTTATATATAAAAATAATAAGAAGAAGAAGATGAACATTAATGAAAACATTTACGCACGTTCTTTAATTATAGTTGAGGCGGTTGGTGATCTTATATAATATTTTAAAAGTAAAATAATTTGTAAATCAGCTCATAAACAATTCTAGCCGTCAAATGTTGCAAAAGTCAACATCATATAAAGCTTAATTATTATTATAATAAATTCCTGAAAACTCATGGCTTAGCAACAAAACCTTATACAACTAACTTTATACATGAACACTATGAAACAAACGACCGTGGAACAAGTGGGTGTTGCAATTTTAAAAAAAATATAATGTAGAACGAATTAAATTGAGTGTAATTTTTTTTTAAGAAGAAAACAATACTTATAAAAATTAATCGTACTAATGATGATTAAAACAGTTTTAAAATTTCCGGGGACCCAGGTTTTTTACTTTAACCGCAGCGGTCACAGTTTCACTGCTAAACATCATATTTTTATAAGTATAATTAAAAATATAATGAAACAAAAATATATGCTTTTCGCTCTAAAATATGACCTTTTAGAAAATTTGCGTCTTAATCTAAACAAAAAGTTTGGGATTTAAGAATGCAACATGCGAATTTTTTGTTTTAAAAATTGACATTTCTGTTGTAATTTTTTTTAATTTAATAAAGTAATTGTTACAATATCATATAAGTTTTAAATTTTACAGTAATATTCGGGCTGGTTTTGTCTGCTTTATTTTTTAAAATGGACCGAGTTCAGTTTTTTTAACAGAGTCCAATTTTTTATGCTTCACAAATTATAAAACAAACATTTGAAGAAAAAAATACTATGGACTATTTGTATTTTATGTAAAAAAGTTTTTAGATAATAATATATCAAAAAATTAATTTAACCGGACCTTAATTTGACGATATTAAATGTTAAATGCACACAATTTGATTTTTTTTTGTTTCAAAAAAGCGCTTTGACGTTTTACGAATCTCTTATCGAACTATTTATCTTTACGGAACGAACTATTCATCTTTACGGTTTTAATACTCAATCGATCAGCCTGAAAATTGGAAATGTTTTAACTTTTGTGCCAAAAAAACCTAATATCAAGTGTATAGTAAACATGATTGAATTATATCTGGCTCACCTCGTAAATTAGTATGCAGACATGACAGGACCAATCAAAAAATAGTGCGTTTAAGTCGTTTTTTTTAAACAAAAAGAACGGAATTTTTTGTTCAAATTTAGCCTTTTAACATAATATACTGAAATTAATCAACTTTAGCCTTTCAAAAATTTAAATTTTGGCTCCAAATTGAGTAATTTCATAAATAATTGTAAAACTATGGGTTTTGATCTTTATTATTAAACTGCTTTTGTTATAAACTTTGAATAGTTTTGTTGTAAAATAGTCGATTCAATACAACTAAGATACAGCTAAAATTTTATTTGCCTATAGGCACCTTGCACTGGAACTCGGTTTATACATGAAGTATGCAATATACATAAGTGTCACCATAATGATAATTACCGTACCTCCTACTTATCTTTTGTAGTATGCAGATCAACCGATCGAAATTTCGCGCGCTCTCGATTGGTTGATCTGCATACTACAAAAGATAAGTAGGAGATAGGTAATTATCCATTATGGTGATTCGCTATGTTTACTGCATACTTCATGTATAAACCGAGTTCCAGTGAAAGTTCCCTATTGGTTTTGTATTAAAGGAGTAGTCCTTTGTGGTGATATAGTAGGCCTATAAAGCCCACATTTCACTACTCGTTTAATACAAAATCTATCTATTTCTATTTCAAATTTAATATTGAGTTTCTTGGTACCAATGCTAAAACATTTTTTTAAAATTTCAACCAGAATGGCCAAGTATTTTAAAAGTTTTTTTAAGGCGGTAAAAACTTAATTCGTATGTGTTTTTTTAAAATAAACCCTAAGTAAAATAAACAAAAAATGTTACACCATAACGTCAGCAAGCCAATTACAATTTCTGGACATTGTTGTCTGATGTTGGAGGAACCTTGGGGTTGTATTTGGGAGCAACTTTGGTCACAGTTTTTGAAATCCTGGTTTTCTTCACAGAATTGCACAAAAAAGTGGCATTTTTGGATATTTTTTTAGTGCAAAAATACATTTATAATGGCAATTGTAATGATATTCCTACCCTCCAATATCATGATCCGGAGCCAAATATAAAATTTAATGTGTTAAGGTCTATTCATACTTATGACAAAACGTCCTTTGGACAAAGTCCAAAGGATAAACCAAAACGTCCTTTGGACAAGCCAAAACGTCCTTTGGACTTTGTTTTTTGGACGAAGTATGAACGCTACTCAGAATTTGTCCTTTGGACAAAATCCAAAGGACAAAATCCAAAGGGAAAAGTCCTTTGGACTTTGTCCTTTGGACAAAATTCAAAGGGAAAAGTCCTTTGGACTTTGTCCTTTGGACAAAATTCAAAGGGAAAAGTCCAAAGGACAAAAGAAGTATGAATACGTTGTCCTTTAGACTTTTCCCTTTGGACTTTTCCCTTTGGACTTTTCCCTTTGGACTTTTCCCTTTGGACTAGGACAAAGTCCAAAGGACTTTTGTCCTTTGGATTTTGTCCAAAGGACGTTTTGTCATAAGTATGAATAGACCTTTAAGGTTTTAGACTTAGGCTTACAGGTTTAGCGACTTCAGACTTCCCGCTTAATGTTATATTCCCATTTTTTTGGCTCCAAGTTACCCAAATGTAGCATGTAATCCTTTATGAACAATATAAGAATTAGAATTGAGACAGTGTTCTTTTGAGGATTTTGTTTTATGTGTCAAAAATTCTATCATACGAAAATATCCAATTATGGCACCCAGGATTTGGTTATCAAAGCAGCTGGTCAAAAAAGAATGGAGAGGATGGTACAGAAGCTCGTGGTCAATCAATATCGAGAAAACTTTTACAGAACTGCGATAGTGAAAAAGAGTAAAACCTTAGATGAAAAAGGTGAGAAATATGATGAAATAAGGCATGCCAGTTTTTATTCTTTTTTTATTATTCTGCTAAAAACATTGCAGCCAAAACTAAAAACCAATAAAAACAAATAATACATAGTTTCTGTTTTTTTAATTAATCAGATGAAAAGTTACCGATAAAAATTTTTGCACCAAACGCTTGTAACTGGTGTTTTTATTTCTAATCACAACCCCAAGAAGGACGGGTCTCATGATAAATTTAAAAAAATTAATTATAAGACATGTCCTAAACACAGCCAAATGTTATCTTCGGGTCCGTTTGTTCTGCAGTTGTTTTAGACAGCTGTTTCTTTACACAAAAGTTTACAAAAATCCAAAGATTTAAAAAACATAAAATTAATAGTTTGTCTTTGTAAAACCATACTCTAAGGTGTTTCAAATTGAAATTAATTGCACAAAATTTTTTCTCTGTCCAACCCATTATAAAGTTTTGTTTATTTGTTTAAAGACTGATGAATTTACAATAATGTAACAAAAAACGTCAAATATTTTGTTTTTGAAACATTTTTAAACTATTTTGTTATTTTATGGGTGTTTTATTTTTTAAACTGACCAAAAAACGTTCTAGTGGTGCTTTAAATTACTTTTTGAAGGTGGATAAAATTTTTAAGAAGGATAGATGTTTCAGGCGTTATCGTCAAGTTAATAACACTTTCGTTTATTTCTGCGTTTCAAAAAAAGCAACGTGTTTCTTCCTCAGGAAAAAAGATTTAACGAAGAAACACGGTTCTAACGAAAACTTTTTTTGATGAAGAAACACGTTGCTTGTTTCGAAACGTAGAAAGTAATAAAACTTTATCAACTTGAGAATAAAAGCAATCATATTTTATCAATGGATCATCAAAAATCAATTGAATTGCAAATCAAAAATGAGACGTATTATTTTAGTAGTAACTCAAATTTTAAAAATGAGTAAATTTTTATAATATACAACAAATTTTTATTCGCAACTAAACACCGACTCCAAAATCCTGTTAGCTAACAGTCTATTTCAGTTTGATAAAGTTTGGAAAAGAATGATTCGCTCATCAATTAAGATATCTTATTTTAGAACAACAACATAATCTTCTGAATTCAGCGGCGGCGAAAAAAAGAAAAAGGGCTGGACATCATCGCGAACACCGGAGGCGTTTGAAAAGTTTAAACAAAAATCAAACATCAGAGTTTTAATATGGCGCTGCTGAAGCCGAAAAATTATTTTTTTAAGTGATGGATAAAATTTTGAAACTGTTTTTTTACCCTTTATTTATTCATTAAAAATGTGAAATAATATAGGTATAAACTAGTAAATATTTGTTTAGTTTTTTTATCACAAAATAACTAGTAAACAAGAGTATGCCAAATGAGCTTATTTCTGCATTTTTCATATTATCGAGGACGCCAGTATTCCTAAATATTGTAATATTACTCATATTTATACCATAACTAAAAACAACATTTTCACGAGAAAAAGTTATTTTAAGGTTTAAAAATAAAAAATTTAAAATAAAATGTTTCCTAATTGATTTTTCATTTGTTTTTTAAACTTTATAACCAAAAACTTGTAGTGTTAAGCTGTTTTTTCAATGTGCAATAACAAAATTAACATATAAAAGTCATTAATAAGTTTCAATTACCTTTATTTCTTTCATTCTCATGAATAAAAAGTAAACAGTAAATCCCATAAAGATTACCATTGTTATCATCATTGCACCGATTATTACATAAAAATTTTTTGGCTCACGAACTAAAAACCACATTTAAAAAATCAAATTGAATCATATTTTCAAAAGTTTTTCCTTGAATTTGAGTTTGTTTAAACCTAGCAGCAGACCAACCAATTAAAAAAATCATAATAAATAAATAAATTTCACTTGCCAAAATTTTTGAAAAAAAAAGTCCATAATCAAAAGAATCACAACACAAAAAAAGAAAAAATTCTGGCGCGGGTCCACTAAACGCGTGCTGACTACGTGCTATCTTAGCAGGTTGTTTAAAGGTCTTGTTATTGTTTTAATTTCTGGGTTTTTTCTGGAAAAATCTAACAGAAATTTTTGTTTACATGGCACAAACTGTTATTTTATTAATTTTATACATATTTGTTGTATATAAAACTATTAAGCAATAAGCCCTAGTTACGGGTTAGCAAAACTCCTAACTACGGTTTAAGGCTTTAGTAAATTTTATTTCAAACAAATATGCATAAACTTTTAATATTAGTTTATTCTATCTAAAAAAATCCCATAAGTTTTCTCAAGAAATTAAAACATTAGCAAGAGTTTTAAACAACGTTCTAAGATAGCACTTAGTCAGCACGCGTTTAGTGGAATTTTTTAAGCAGTCAATACTTGTTTTTTCGGGCAGCGCATTTACTTGCAAAAGTGGAAGAAAAGTTGCTATATGCACTGCAAAACGCTAACACTGTTAAAAATTGGTGCACTCAAAAATAGCAGAAAATGGCGGGTTTTCAGTATTAAACTCGCACAAGTGCGAGTTTCAAGCAAAATATTTTATTTTTAGTTAGTATTATTCTTATCAGCATTATGCGAAAACTTTTTTTCAAATTAAATATAAAAAGTTCAACTTTTTGTTTTAAAAATTCACGTTTGGTGTCTTTTGGATGGATACAAAATATTGTGTTCAAAAAACTGGACTGACTCCGCAGGTTTTTTTAAATTTTATGAATACTATAAGTAGATTTACAATAAACTTAAAAATTCTAAAATAAATATTAGACATCAGCTTTGAATTTTTTAACGCAACAAAATTTAAAAACAATTTCAAATATTTACCTAAAAATAAACGCAAGTATATATAATCCAAGCGAATATGTCCCGTTGTGCAATAAACCGTTCTACTCACACATGATAAAATTTAAATAATCGAATTTAATCATCATTTTTTGCTAATTTTTTGCACAAAACGATTTAGTAAAATAGTCTTAGAACAAACGAGTTTTTGGTGTACGAAGAATCGCTGTGCGAGAAAATTTTTATTGAGTGCACAAAAAATAGCTTGCGCGTGAAAAGTCACAAGTGCAACATTTCTTGTAAAATTTAGGTAAAAAATTCCCTGTCTCTTGTTTTATATATTTTTGATATAAGCAATGATACTAGAATAACTTCAATATATGTAAAATACGTCTTGTGATTATAGAGGCAAATAAAACCAAGCTGTCCTCGATGATTTGCAGTATTGAATCGTTTATTTAACATTAAAATCATTTAAAAATTTTAGTAATTTATATTGAAGACTAAATACCATATTTTAACAATTATTTATCAAATTACACAATTTGAAACAAAAATACAATTTTTTAAAGGGTGAAAGTTGACTAATTTATGTATATTTTTGAGCTACTCAATTTTTAAAACAGTGTTAGCGTTTTGCAGTGCATATAGCAACTTTTCTTCCACTTTTGCAAGAAAATGCGCTGCCCGAAAAAACAAGTATTGACTGCAAAAAAAATTCCACTAAACGCGTGCTGACTAAAGTGCTATCTTAACAATGTCGCTTTAGTTGCTACGTTTTAATTTCTTGAGAAAACTTATGGGATTTTTTTATATAGAATAAACTAATATTAAAAGTTCACCATATTTGTTTGAAATAAAATTTACTAAAGCCTTAAACCGTAGTTAGGAGTTTTGCTAACCCGTAACTAGGGCTTATTGCTTAATAGTTTTATATACAACAAATATGTATAAAATTAATAAAATATCAGTTTGTGCCATGTAAACAAAAATTTGTTAGATTTTTCCAGAAAAAACCCGAGAAATTAAAACAATAACAAGACCTTTAAACAACCTGCTAAGATAGCACGTAGTTAGCACGCGTTTAGTGGACCCGCGCCAGAATTTTTTCTTTTTTTGTGTTGTGATTCTTTTGATTATGAACTTTTTTTTTTTCAAAATTTTGGCAAGTGAAATTTATTTATTTATTATGATTTTTTTAATTGGTTGGTCTGCTGCTAGGTTTAAACAAACTCAAATTCAAGGAAAAACTTTTGAAAATATGATTCAATTTGATTTTTTAAATGTGGTTTTTAGTTCGTGAGCCAAAAAATTTTTATGTAATAATCGGTGCAATGATGATAACAATGGTAATCTTTATGGGATTTACTGTTTACTTTTTATTCATGAGAATGAAAAGAAATAAAAGGTAATTGAAACTTATTAATGGCTTTTATATGTTAATTTTGTTATTGCACATTGAAAAAAACAGCTTAACACTACAAGTTTTTGGTTATAAAGTTTGCAAAACAAATGAAAAATCAATTAGGAAACATTTTATTTTAAATTTTTTATTTTTAAACCTTAAAATAACTTTTTTTCGTGAAAATGTTGTTTTTAGTTATGGTATAAATATGAGTAATATTACAATATTTAGGTAAAGATCCCGGTGTTTTTGATAATATGAAAAATGCAGAACTAAGCTCATTTGGCATACTCTTGTTTACTAGTTATTTTGTGGATAAAAAAAACGAAACAAGATATTTACGAGTTTATACCTATATTATTTCACATTTTTAATGAATAAATAAAAGGGTAAAAAAACAGTTTCAAAATTTTATCCATCACTTAAAAAAATAATTTTTCGGCTTCAGCAGCGCCGTATTAAAACTCTGATGTTTGATTTTTGTTTAAACTTTTCAAACGCCTCCGGTGTTCGCGATGATGTCCAGCCCTTTTTCTTTTTTTCGCCGCCGCTGAATTCAGAAGATTATGTTGTTGTTCTAAAATAAGATATCTTAATTGATGAGCGAATCATTCTTTTCCAATCTTTATCAAACTGAAATAGACTGTTAGCTAACAGGATTTTTGGAGTCGGTGTTTAGTTGCGAATAAAAATTTGTTGTATATTATAAAAATTTACTCATTTTTAAAATTTGAGTTACTACTAAAATAATACGTCTCATTTTTGATTTGCAATTGATTTCTGATGATCCATTGATAAAATATGATTGCTTTTATTCTCAAGTTGATAAAGTTTTATTACTTTCTACGTTTCGAAACAAGCAACGTGTTTCTTCATCAAAAAAAGTTTTCGTTAGAACCTGTTTCTTCGTAAAATCTTTTTTTCCTGAGGAAGAAACACGTTGCTTTTTTTGAAACGCAGAAATAAACGAAAGTGTTATTAACTTGACGATAACGCCTGAAACATCTATCCTTCTTAAAAATTTTATCCACCTTCAAAAGTAATTTAAAGCACCACTAGAACGTTTTTTGGTTAGTTTAAAAAATAAAACACCCATAAAATAACAAAATAGTTAAAAAATGTTTCAAAAACAAAATATTTGACGTTTTTTGTTACATTATTGTAAATTCATCAGTCTTTAAACAAATAAACAAAACTTTATAATGGGTTGGACAGAGAAAAAATTTTGTGCAATTAATTTCAATTTGAAACACCTTAGAGTATGGTTTTACAAAGACAAACTATTAATTTTATGTTTTTTAAATCTTTGGATTTTTGTAAACTTTTGTGTAAAGAAACAGCTGTCTAAAACAACTGCAGAACAAACGGACCCGAAGATAACATTTGGCTGTGTTTAGACATGCTTATAATTAATTTTTTTAAATTTATCATGAGACCCGTCCTTCTTGGGGTTGTGATTAGAAATAAAAACACCAGTTACAAGCGTTTGGTGCAAAAAATTTTTATCGGTAACTTTTCATCTGATTAATTAAAAAAACAGAAACTATGTATTATTTGTTTTTATTGGTTTTTAGTTTTGGCTGCAATATTTTTAGCAGAATAATAAAAAAAGAATAAAAACTGGCATGCCTTATTTCATCAAATATTTCTCACCTTTTTCATCTAAGGTTTTACTCTTTTTCACTATCGCACTTTGTAAAAGTTTTCTCGATATTGATTGACCACGAGCTTCTGTACCATCCTCTCCATTCTTTTTTGACCAGCTGCTTTGATAACCAAATCCTGGGTGCCATAATTGGATATTTTCCTAATGATAGAAGTTTTGACACATAAAACAAAATCCTCAAAAGAACACTGTCTCAATTCTAATTCTTATATTGTTCATAAAGGATTACATGCTACATTTGGTGAACTCGGAGCCAAAAAAAATGGGAATATCACATTAAGCGGGAACTCTGAAGTCGCTAAACCTGTAAGCCTACCTCTAAAACCTTAAAGGGCTATTCATACTTATGACAAAACGTCCTTTGGACAAAATCCAAAGGACAAACGTCCTTTGGACTTTGTCCTAGTCCAAAGGGAAAAGTGCAAAGGGAAAAGTCCAAAGGGAAAAGTCCAAAGGGAAAAGTCTAAAGGACAACGTATTCATACTTCTTTGTCCTTTGGACTTTTAGCTTTTGGTTGTGTCCAAAGGACAAAGTCCAAAGGACTTTTCCCTTGGATTTTGTCCAAAGGACAAAGTCCAAAGGACTTTTCCCTTTGGATTTTGTCCTTTGGATTTTGTCCAAAGGACAAATTTTGAGTAGCGTTCATACTTGGTCCAAAAAACAAAGTCCAAAGGACATTTTGGCTTGTCCAAAGGACGTTTTGGTTTATCCTTTGGACTTTGTCCAAAGGACGTTTTCGTAGTCTGAATAGACCTTAACACATTGAGTATATTTGGCTCCGGATCATGATATTGGAGGGTCGGAATATCATTACAATTGCATCCTCAATGTATTTTTGCACTAAAAAAATATCCAAAAATGCCACTTTTTTGTGCAATTCTGTGAAGAAAACCAGGATTTCAGAAACTGTGACCAAAGTTGCTCCCAAATACAACCCCAAGGTTCCTCCAACATCAGACAACAATGTCCCGAAGTTGTAATTGGCTTGCTGACGTTATGGTGTAACATTTTTTGTTATTTTTATTTAGGGTTTATTTTAAAAAAACACATACGAATTAAGTTTCTACCGCATTAAAAAAAACTTTTAAAATACTTGGCCATTCTGGTTGAAATTTTAAAAAAATGTTTTAGCATTGGTACCAAGAAACTCAATATTAAATTTGAAATAGAAATAGATAGATTTTGTATTAAACGAGTAGTGAAATGTGGGCTTTATAGGCCTACTATATCACCACAAAGGACTACTCCTTTAATACAAAACCAAATCAGGAACTTTCACTGGAACTCGGTGTATACATGAAGTATGCAGTAAACATAGCGAATCACCATAATGGATAATTACCTATCTCCTACTTATCTTTTTTTGTAGTATGCAGATCAACCAATCGAGAGCGCGCGAAATTTCGATCGGTTGATCTGCATACTACAAAAGATAAGTAGGAGGTATGGGTAATTATCGATTATGGTGACACTTATGTATATTGCATACTTCATGTATAAAACCAATACCACTGCAAGGTGCCTATAGGCAAATAAAATTTTAGCTGTATCTTAGTTGTATTGGATGAGAGCTATTTTACAACAAAACTATTCAAAGTTTATAACAAAAGCAGTTAAATCATGAAGATCAAAACACATAGTTTTACAATTATTTATGAAATTACTCAATTTGGAGCCAAAATGTAAATTTTTGAAAGGCTAAAGTTGATTAATTTTAGTATATTATGTTAAAAGGCTGAATTTGAACAAAAAATTCCGTTCTTTTTGTTTAAAAAAAAACGACTTAAACGCACTATTTTTTAATTGGTCCTGTCATGTCTGCATACTAATTTACGAGGTGAGCCAGATATAATTCAATCATGTTTACTATACACTTGATATTAGGTTTTTTTGGCACAAAAGCTAAAACATTTCCAATTTTCAGGCTGATCGATTGAGTATTAAAACCGTAAAGATGAATAGTTCGTTCCGTAAAGATAAATAGTTCGATAAGAGATTCGTAAAACGTCAAAGCGCTTTTTAAAACAAAAAAAAATCAAATTGTGTGCATTTAACATTTAATATCGTCAAATTAAGGTCCGGTTAAATTAATTTTTTGATATATTATTATCTAAAAATTTTTTTTTACATAAAATACAAATAGTCCATAGTATTTTTTTCTTCAAATGTTTGTTTTATAATTTGTGAAGCATAAAAAATTGGACTCTGTTAAAAAAACTGAACTCGGTCCATTTTAAAAAATAAAGCAGACAAAACCAGCCCGAATATTACTGTAAAATTTAAAACTACCGCCTTAATTATAATTAAAGAACTTGCGTAAGTTCTTTTATCAAATTTCATCTTCTTGTTTCTATTATTTTTTATTTCAAAAAATTTAATTAAATTTTTGGTTGTGCAGAAGCGCCACACGGCGATTTAGCCCCACTGTACCGTACCAAAGATAATTTAACAACGTGGCAAATTTCGTAATTTATGTTCTTCTTCTCCTTATTATTATATTTTTTAAACGGTTATATCTTAAAACTGACATTCCTTCGTCGTTACTGACTGATCAGAAATAAACATGGGCTTTTTACAAAGGGTGGAAAATCGCGCATTAATTATCTTAGGGACTACTTTTTTATTGTCCAAATTCAAAATTTAAATTGTTGACAACAAAATTTAAATTCATATTAAGAACTGAGCACTATTACAATTTTATGTTATTGCGTAGCTAAGACTCTAATTTTTTACATTTAATTCAAAAATTCAATTTATCAACCATAAATAAAGAATTAAGAATGTCAACAAAGTTTTTCACATTGTAATGTAAACGACAAATACGTGTTCTATTGATAATATTAAAACTGTTAATAGAGCATATCCCGGCAACGGAATTATTGTAAACATATGTCATTGCGCAGCTAAAACTATAGTTTATTAGATAATTTTTTAATTCAATTCAAAAAAATGGTAGACTAGCCTTGAAAAATGCTCTAAGAGTAGAGCAGGAAAAAGGGGCGATTTCTCCCCGGGCGTATGTTTAGACAGAAAAGATGTGGACTAGTCTGAGATGGACTCTATGTGAACCATAGGAAATTTGCATTTGGTTTGGCCAGCTGCCCACTAAAAAAAATTCTACCATATGATAATGATTTGTTTACACGTTGAGCTAATTACACAGCACTGTTGCATTTTTCTTTAGTCTGATGAAATGTCAACTGAAAAAATCATACTCACAGCAATCTTTGACAAGCGCGAAATCGCCACTTTTTCAAATTTATAGTTGTTTTTTACACATATAAATATAACATTCTAATTGAAAAAGTGGCGATTTCGCCCTTTTCAAAGATTGTTGTGAGTATGATTTTTTTCAGTTGACATTTCATCAGACTAAAGAAAAAATGCAACAGTGCTGTGTAATTAGCTCAACGTGTAAACAAATCATTATCATATGGTAGAATTTTTTTCAGTGGGCAGCTGGCCAAACCAAATGCAAATTTCCTATGGTTCACATAGAGTCCATTAGTTCACATCTCAGGATAAATCACCTCTTGTTCGTGCTCTACTCTTAGAGCATTTTTCAGAGTTATTTAAAAATAAGACACTTTGGTTTGCCATTAATAAACTTTTGAAAACAAAGGTAAAGTGTTTTTGTATTGTGAAGTATTTAAAAAAGTCCTGAAATCTCATGCCTGATAGGATTTTCCAATTTTTAAGACATCTCGCACTTGAAATGCTTCATTGTTCCAATGGTGTAGTTTTTCAAAATACGAACCTCGAATAAGATATTCTACAAAATTTGGTATTTAATGTTGACAAAATGTTGTTTGCTATAGGTAAATTAGACCTAGCTGATCTCAAAAAAATTGTAGTATCTAATCAACTACATATTTAACAAGAAAGTTAATTAAAATTTTCAGCAAAAGCAGCTTAATATTAAAGACTAAATACTTTGTTGAAACAATATATTTATCAAATTACTCAATTGGGATCAAAAACGTGAAATTTTTAACGGTTAAAGTTGAATAATTTTTTTATAAATTTTATGACAAAAAACGGACTTTTTTCAATCATTTGAAATAATATAAATTTATTTTTGATGGTATGGGGTCTTCAGAGCCACAAGCAGGGAACTTGTAATGATTGAAAAATTTTTAAGAACTTGGAGACACGAGCAATGGGAACTTGGAGTCTTTGGTTTGGGCTAAAATTTAGGTTTTGCTTAGGTTTAGGTACACGTTTTAGTGATTTTATTTTTCCTTCCAAGTTCCCAACTTACTGCTCCAAGTTTCCTATTTTTGGCTCCAAGTTCTAGCCCCAAGTTCCCTAGACTCCATCGACCTTAAATCTTTTTGATCTATAAAGGCTTGTTCATACTTATGTAAATAAGTTCTTTGGACAAAGTCCAAAGGATAAACACAGCGTATAAACGTATGTAAAAACGTCCTTTGGACTTTGTCCAAAGGACGTTTTTACATAAGTATGAACCAGCCTTAACGCTATTATATATACGGTCGATAAGATTAGTAATTTGGTCCTTAAAAAACAAAAAACAAATAAAACGGTTTGGTATGTATGCTGTTACAACAAATATGTTCGAGTATTTCTTAAAAAGAAATTATAAGTCGGTAAAAACTTTTGCAGTTGTGTTTTATTTGCGAGCAGTTTTAGCGGCAAAAAACTTTTGTATAAATAAAAAATTGCCTAAAAGATATCCAACAGACAAAAATAAAGTATGGTTTTAAACAGTACACTTTTTTCCATTCATTTTTCTATTTTCAATTTTTCATAAAATATGGAGTAAAAATAGAAGCGTTTTCTAACAAACATTTAATGTCTCGCTCAATAAAAATTTTGTGAAAGCTACGATCCAGTTGTGAAAATGAAGCTTGAATTACGTCTGTTGTTTATGGTTTTATGAACAATCACGACGATTAGTTCAATGTACACAAAGGTCTCGGGAAGAATGAAATGTAATTGAAGCAATACGAATCTAAACCAAGAGGTACGCAAA
>JASAMX010001592.1:0-12865 GCA_030248175.1 Microlaimidae sp. YZB2_3 | reverse complement strand
CCTAAGCGTAAGCGAAACCTAAGGCTAAGCAAAATCTAAGCTTAAGCAAAACCTCTAAGCTTAAGCAAAATCTAAGCTAAGCCTAAGCCTAAGCAAAATCTAACTAAGCCTAAGTAAAATCTAAGCTAAGCCTAAGCGAAATGTAAGCTAAGCCTAAGTGATTCTTTTTGCTGTTATATGCATTGTTGTTTTAAGTTTTAAAAAAATTTAGGTTTAAAAAGGTATATAACATCAAAAATCGTGCAACAGCACGAAAAAAATTAAAAAATTGTCTTTAAAATTCATTAGAAACATCACTGAGAGGTTGAGAAAAGGTATATAAATGTCGAGCGCTGAGCGGAGCGATGCGCGAGAAAATTTTTTAAAATTGTTCTCTTAGGACCTTCAAATTTTTACTTCTGCCAGCCCAAAAGGGGGGGGGTTACAACCCCCATAACCCCCCTCTGTCTACGCCCTTAGGTGAGGTCAGAAAAACTTTGTGCATAAGAATGGACGAAGTAACTCAGAAGATAAAAAATAAATAAACTAACTAATACTTACACAATTCTGCAAAATGTAATATTATTTTAGATATTTTGTGGATGTTATGTTAGACCAAAGTATGTTTTATTGTTTTTGGTTGTCATCACATCTTTGCTGCTCCATAGGAGAAAACACAAATCATCGTATAAAATAAACTGTGTCATAAATCGGGCATTATGCAGTGATTAACCGCTCGCTATTATGACTTGCATCAAAGCTCTTATAACGCAAAATGTGTTCTCATCTTTTTAAAAAACTTCATGACAGACGACATGATAATGTTTGACTGCCAGGCGCCACGAGGAAGAAGCTGTACAAGTACAACGCCAGGTGCTTCTGCGGCTTTTTCATCTATACACTTTTGGGTAAACTACTATTAATTGTAGGTATAAAATATAATGCGGAAAAAGAAAAGAAAACTACAGAAGATAAAAAACAGAAAGAATTAAAAGTACTGGATGAAGCTCGGAACGAACGAAGAAGTATTAACTACTTAGTTCTTTATTGTTTAGTGCAAAATTTCTAAATTAGTTGTGCGTGGACCATTTTGTATATAGCAATAGCAAAGAATCGAAAGCTTAGGCATATATGGGCTTAGAAGCAAAAATTTAATGTTTTTGTTGGTTCGCCCTAAATTACTAGGGGATGTACGTGGAAGGCCACACGGTATCCCTCGGTGATCTTTGATTAAAAGCAACCTACTTCTGTTGCCGATTATTGTCAAATACTTAAATTGTCTTAAACTGTTATATTACTATTTATTTATTTTACATTTTCATCACTAATATATAATTTTATCCAATGAATTCATTAAAAAAAATTGAAACTACTTTTTCCGAAACTAGATTTTTTTTGTCCCTTATTGAATTAAAATTAAATGACACGATGTTGGACCATACATGAGCAAGTTGGTCCGGAGTGGGGGGTAAACCTCAAATTAGGGGGGAGGTTAAAATCCGAGAAACGCAAAATACCCACATCGTTTTTTTTCTGGAGTGTATTTTACCCATATCGTTTTTCGATTTTGAAGAAAAAAAGGTAAAAACACTACTTTTAGGTCAAAAAGCCCTTTTTATAGCATTTTTGAGCTTTTTATTGCTTAAAACATTCATTTTGACCTCAAAATTTAAGTTTTGAGGCAGTTAGAAGTCATTTTAAAGACATTTTTTTCTTCATTTTTCCAAAATTTTGGGGGGAAAGGTTAACCTTTCCCCCCACTTCTGAGTGGGGGTTAAAACTCTTCTCAGAATTTGGGGGGGGGGTTAACCCCGCTCAACCCCCCCCCGTGCCCATGTATGTGTTGAACTCATAAATTCGGCAGACAGGTGGGAGGTTCCGAATTCGTAACCAATAAAACTCCTGGACCGGACACTCTTTTTTCCAAAGTTTATACTAGGTTTTATCAGGAACCGTGTTCATCTACGCTCTTAAATTTCAAAGCCATATTTCACCTTTTATTATGAAAGAATAGAAAAGTATACTTGTAGAAAGTAAAGAGGAAAAGGCTAAAGCGGCGGAGGACTCGTTCGCGGAGAAGATGGTGACGCAAGTGATAAAGAACCTTCAGGTGACGGTAAAAGATATCCATATCCGCTACGAGGACGCCTATTCCAACCGCGGCAGACCCTTCGCTGCCGGACTCTCCCTCAACGCCCTCTATTTCCAGGTATAAAAAATTTTTTCCAGCTAAAACAAATATTTCCAAGTATACACGCACTTTTCTCCCTGCCTCACCTATTGAGTATATTATACTTATTAGTTATAGCAATGAAGAAGGTTCTGCCAAGCGAATAACAATAGTAGCAAAAGGCAAAAGTAATTTGCCTCCGCAAAAATGTAAAAGCAAATTCGCTTGTGAGTGAATTCGGTAGGAAATTTAGAATTTAGAGTATTAAAACACCACACAGAAACATGTGCCACACAGAAACATGTGCAAATTATTATTAATAATGTAGGTATACAGACCTGTGCACGGTCTGGAAATGCCCCCCCCCCCCCCGTTTTATTGGAGGATTTGCCCCCCCCCCTTTTTATTGCCCCCCTCCCTCCGCCAAAAAAATGAAAAAGTACCTTAAGATTATGACGCCATTTTTGACCTATGATGGCGAATTTTTTGCAGTTTTTAGCCTATTTCAATGTATTTTAAGCCATTTTAGGCCTATTTTTACCCTATTTTCTGCTTTTTTTGTCCCTTTTTCCCTTTTCCCTTCTTTTTCTCTTTTTTTCTCCTTTTTTTTTCTCTTTTTTTTCTTTCTCCCCTGCTTGCCCCCGTTTTATTGCCCCCCATTTCAAAAAAGTTGCCCCCCCCCCTGCCCCCCCCCCATTTTGGAATTGGCCCCCCCCCCGTTTTAACCCCGGGGGGTTAAGAAATGTGAATTAGCTACTACTTTTATTCTAAATTTTTAGCGAAAAAACTGATATTTTTTACATAAAGTACTACTTTTACACACTATAGCTAAACAACATAATTTTTTTTACAACGCCAATTTATTATCAAACCTCTCTATCTTCTTTTCTAGAATTTAAATTACTCTTTACTCGCAGTCGTTGCCCCGTTTATCTTCCTTAGAAGCAAAAACCAGGAAGGTCAAGCACACAAGCGTTAAAAAAGAAAAAGAAAACTTTTAGTTAAAACTAAAAGAAAACATTAAAACTTTATAACAGCTGCTAGGACCGAACCACAAAAGCCTTCAAACTTAATGAGATCATGAAGTGTTTTTTATAAAAAAAATAAAAAAAATTTTAGCATAGAAAGAGAAAACATTTTAGTTATTTTATAAAATACGAAGAACCATTTTTACCGACAAATTTTCTTTTAATAGTCTTTTAATTTACATGGTTTATATTATTAACAGTTTTAACTTTTAACATAATAATATTTACCAACTTTTTGATGTATACGTTAAATAAAAAGAACAGTAATAAAAAATGTTTTTTTTATTTTTAGACTACGGACGAAAACTGGAAAGCTTGTATTATTAAAGAAACGGTTAAAGTAATTCATAAGGTATGAACATACTCTTAATTTAAGGAGCTGGGTGGTTAAATTCAGAGCGGGAGGTAGGGGTTAGGTAAACAATCCATGGGCACGGGGAGGTCGGGAAGTTAACCCCTTAACCCTAAGAAGAAATACCGCTTAACCCAACTCTAACTTTAAAGCGAGAAAGAGGAAGAATTAATCCTCTTTATTTCAAAAAATTAAAAATAAACGCATTTGACTAAGTTTTAAAAAAACACTAAGTTTTTAAATAATGTTTTCTAAACTAATAAAATTCCCAAAAATTCAATATAATGGCTGTATATTAGCGCTTTTTACCTATTTGTTCTTCCAACTCAAAAAAATGATATGAGTGAATTGCACCTGAAAAAAAACCCGAGAGATGTGGTATAAATAAATTTGTTGGCTTCTAAACCCCCAAAATAATTCGACTTTAATACCTTAATACTTTAACCCGTTCCCGTGATTGCCTTTTCACCGGTTACGACGGTGAAAAGTGTTTTTATAATTATATTAATTCTCGCTGTTTTTGCTGGTAATCAGAGTGCGTTTGCAATGGTTCGCACCGGGGAAAAGGCAATCACATAAACGCATTTTGATTACCAACAAAAATAACGAGAATTAATACATTTGAAAAAACACTTTTTACCGGGAAAAGGCAATCACGGGAATGGGTTAAACCTATTTTTATTTATTTAGGGGCACACACCCCCACGTTCTTCATGTAAGAACGGGTACTATTATTAAATTATTTTTTCGTAACCCAATAAATTATACTACTTTAGCAAAGGTGAGATTTGTTAGTTAGATTAGGAAAATACAATTTTAACTTACTATATAATTTGGTTACTCTGTTTTGTTATTTTAGTTAATTGAATTGGACTCATTATCTGTGTATTGGAATTCTGATTGTAAATTGTTATCTTCCGGTAATATGAAAGGTGCGGACATAAAAGTAAGTTTCAAAAAATAAAATAAATTCAAATTTGGGTTTGTTATCAAAAAGAAAAAAATAGTGAAATAATTTAGGTTTATTGTAAACACATGGAACACGCTAAATTTGTTTAATCTATTAAATTCCAAAAAGAAGACGAAAGATTAAAATTCAAAGAACATTAATGAAAACGACATTTTACAAAATTTATGTTGTGTGATAAACCATATATGGGCAAGTTGGTCCGGAGTGGGGGGGGTTAAACCCCAAATTAGGGGAGGGGGGTTGAAATTCGAGAAACGCAAGATACCCATATCGTTTTTTTTTTTCTGGAGTGCATTTTACCCATATAGTTTTTCAATTTTGAAGGAAAAATAGGTAAAAACGTTAATTTAAGGTAAAAAGCCATTTTTATTGCATTTTTGAGCTTTTTATTGCTTAAAACAGTTATTTTGACCTCAAAACTTAAGTTTGGAGGCAGTTAGAAGTCATTTTAAACACATTTTTTTCTTCATTTTTCCAAAACTGAGGTGGGAGTTTTTCTTTTCTTTTTTTTTTTTTCCCCCCACTTCTTAGTGGGGGGAGGGTTATCTCCCCCCCACTTCTTAGTGGGGGGGTTATCTCCCCCCCCCACTTCTTAGTGGGGGGGGGTTAAACCCCCTTTCTCGGAATTTGAGGGGGGTTAACCCCCCCCCCAACCCCCCGTGCCCATGTATGTGATAAACCCCATAGTTTTTTGTTGTTTTGCTTTTAATTATAAAATCAACTTTTATTTCTTATGAAATATATTAATTTATTACTGTTATATGTTTCAGCTTTCATAATTTTTGCTCCCCCTACCCCTCTTTTACAAAATTTTTTAGGCGTTTTTGTATTACTTGTCCCACTTCGTTTTCTATCATAAAATCTGGTATTAAATATTGCACCAGCTTTTAAAATCATTTATTTAGATATTAAAATAGCACGTTTTTCGGCTTTGATATTGGGACCAATAAAATTAAAAAAAAATAAACAGACTGTTAAAATTTTAATTAAAAAACTTTTTCAAAAAATTAATTTTTAGTAAACTTTAAGTTATCCTGGCTGGCCGAATAGCAAATAATAGGAATAAACACTGGTTGATGTTATTAATGCAATGCTGTTATTCATGCTTGTTTGTTTTACTTTGGGTTGACGTACAAAAAGGGGGGTGGCATATCACAAACATGCGTACAATGGTACACCTACACCATAAGTAGTTTTAATAATTGGTTGATTGATAAGCTGAGTTTTTGTGGTAGATAGTCTTTCAATCGATAACCGACACACGTTATTAGTTATCGGAATACAGAAATTGAGACTGGATTTTGAATAAATTGAATTGTAACTCTAAACATAACAAAAATTTTGGGCTAAAAAAAATAAAAATAAATAAATTTTTTAAACTTTTTTTCATGTTGATTATTTTTCTGTTAGAATTTCTGATTAGTTTATTATTTTTTGATATAATTTAGAACATTATGAAAGCTAATGTTGCCACGAAAACTGCTTGCCCCAAGGATTTCACTTATAGTAAGTTAATTGATTAAATACAAAGTTGTTTTTTTATTTGAATACATAGTTATTTTGGTTACATTTTCGTTAATCATAAAACGTATGTCAACTCAAACTAGTACAAAATACGACCCATAAAGTTCACACAGCTATATTTATGAAACAAAATTGCCTATAAAAGATTTCATAAAGTAATCACACGAAAACGACGGTCGAACCCTAGGGTTAATTAAAAAGTGTACAGGTCAAAAACAAGGCATTCATGGGCAAGTTTGTCCAGAGTGGGCGAGGGGGCAGCGGTTTAAATCCGGAACCGCATTTTACCCTAATCGTTTTTTTTCCTGGAGTGCATTTTACCAATATTTTTATCAATTTTGAAGAAAAAATACGTAAACAACGCTAATTTTAGGTCAAAAATCCCTTTTTACAGCAGTTTTTTTTTAATTTTTATTACGTAAAACACTCATTTTACCTCAAAACTTAAGTTTGAAGGTAGTGTAGAAGCCATTTTAGAGAGATTTTTATCTTCATTTTTCCAAAATTTGGTAACCAGAGTTTACCTTTTCTCAAAATAAGTGTTTAGAGCAAAAAAACAATCAAAAATTTTATAAAAAGTGGTTTTTGATCTAATATTTAAACCCCCTTTTCCAGAATTCGGGGGAGGAGGGAATTCCCCGTGTATGCAACAAGGTACCTTTCTGATTTTTTTAGTTCTGCAGCCTATAAGTATGTCGGCACGACTTAAACTGAACCAAAAACCTGAAACAGATGGATCAAATTTTTCAATACCAAAGATTTTTTTAACGTTAACGGTAGATTCTCTTGGAGTAAACATTGGAAAACATCAGGTACCATTTTTATTACGTTTATGCAAAATACTATGCAGCTGATTCCTTTTATTGTTTGTACACGAAAATAGTAATTAACGCTTGCTAGCTAAAATGAGCATGGGGGTGAAGGAGAGGCAACTTAACAAATTCTAAAAATCTTTCCAGCCAAAACTAAAACAAAAGGAGGTTTGAAGTCTCCTTAATTTTAGAAAGCTGATAAAAAAATTTTTTATAAATAAATAGTAAATTGCCTCTAAACTTACATTTTGGGATAAAAATGAACACTTTTAGCAGTACATTTCTAAAAAAAAAAACAAAAAAGAAGCTTTTTTACCCAAACTTAAAGTTTGTTCTCCTCCAAATTGAAAAATTGTCGTGTTAGATGCATACATGAGCATGGACCGGCAAGCTAGGGGCGGAAGGGCCTAGATTTTTTTCTAGGAGGGGGGGGTCCGAAATTTCGAGGCTAGGGGGTGAACCCTACCGTAAGGTGGGGTTCACTCCCCTAGCCCTTCTCCCTTCTATGTTCACCCCCCTTCCCTCTATGCTCATGTATGGTTAGATGGCACTTCATAAAATAAAATAATACGTTATCATAACATGAGTTTCTCGGATTGTAAACATGGATGAACACGGTCAAAAAGCTAGGGGAGGGGTGTTTACCCCGGATAAATCACATTTCAAAATCTCGGGGGGGGGTCGAGCCCCTCCTCGTTTCTTAGGGGGGTCGACCCGGGGTGGAAGATTTTGAAACCTAGAGGGGGGTCAGGTGGGGTCCAATTTCCGAAGCAAAATACTTTTAAACCATTAAAGATTTAATAATAGTTTTTTTATAAGATAATACTACATTTTATTGAATAAAAAGCGATATTTAGGTATAAAGAGGGTGTAAAAATATCAATTTGTGTTAAAAATTCACGTTTTTGGAAGAAAATTTATTATAAAAAAGTACTTAAAATTTTCTCGAGAAGGAGGGGAGTCAGATTTCAAAATCTAGAGGGGGGTCAGGGGTAAAAAATTCGAAAATTTAGGGGGGGGCTGGATTTTTTCTAGGGGGGGGTCCCCAAAATTGAAAGGCTAGGGGTGGTGGACTCCACCCTACCCCCCCCTACCCCCTTTACTCATCTATAATTGTAAACCTTCTTTTGTGTGAAATCCGATTTTCTTCCTTTTTCAACGCACTCGAGAACACTTTTTTCAACTTTGTTTGGTACTTCAGTTGTATTAATTGACAGTTTTTGATTTTTTTGTACCTTTCACCAATTTAAAATGCAACCTATATTTTAATAATGAATTAAAAGTTACACGTTTTTATTGTAATAATTGAATATAAATTATTTTTTTTATTCTTTACTTCTCAGAAAATAGAAAATTATTGTTAAATCAAATAAAATATTTTGTGGCTTGTCATTTAAAATTTAGTGAACAATTTCATGATTTTTCAAAATTATCATCGAAAATTCAAAAACCCCATAATTTTTGGTTTTTATAACCTTTTTTGATTTTTGGTTTATACATTTTTTACTATACCTTTTTGATAAATAGTTAGTTTGATTTTTGGTTTATACATTTTTTTACTATACCTTTTTGATAGATAGTTAGTTGTTGTTGTTCCATTACCTGAAACTTATCTTCCCTATGCAGATAATGCAAAGGGTAGGCGCTAAGATAAGCCAGGAGGGGCAAAAAAGTTTCACCCCTATGGTTGAGACCATAGGTGTTTTTGGTCGAGTCCGCTAGGGGGGGGTCCACCCCCGAGTGGAAGGCCAAAACTTTTTAGAGGGGGGGGTCCAGGAGGGTCCGGACCCCCTTGCTTTTTAGGAGGGGTCGACCCCGGGTGCGAGATTTCAAATTTAGGGGGGTCAAAGGGGTCCAATTTTTTAGCAAAATTTTTTTAACTCAATAATTTAAGTGTTTTTAGGTCTAATATTGAATTTTATGTATTAAAACAGCCTATTTAGGCCTAAAAAGTGTATTTAAACACTGTTTTTAACTAAAAAACCGTGTTTTTGACAGTAAATAAAAAAATATACTTCCAAATTGGTCGGGAGAGGGGGTAGGGGGATCAGCCAGGGACGTAGCCAGTGTTTCATTTTTTTTTTGGGGGGGGCGGATTGTAGTACAAAAAAAGTTTCGGGGGGGGGGGGCTTAAACGTTAAAAAAGCAGGGATAAAAATCCGAGCCAATGCTTTTGACGGCTGGAAAATGTAGGAGGGGGAGGTACATAAATCAACCAATATGATTGTTTGTTTTGCTTTCTGTGTAGTACTTATTGCCTTAAAAAAATATTGTACTAACTTTGAAATAACATTAGCATTAGGCAAGATAAATAGCGAGATATATGTATACTATTGAAAGTGATGGCTGAGCGAAGCGAAGCGGAAAAAAATTTTGGTTTTGGGGGTCAATTGGGGTACTAAAATTATTTTATAGTTTGGCGCCGAGCGATTAGCGAGGCGCTGGAAAATTTTGAATTTTTAGCCTCTGAAAACCCCCAAATTTTACTATCTGGCGACCATTTCGGGGGGGAAGGCGGCCGCCCCCCCCCCGCCCAACCACTATCCTTATTTTTCCCCCTGTCCGACCGTTTCGGGGGGGGGGGGCGACCGCACTTCCCCCCTTGGCTACGTCCCTGGGGTCAGCCTCGCTAGGGGGGTCAGGCCGGACCGCTCTCGAGCTTTGGGAGGGAGGGGGGCCCCTGAATTTTTTCTAAGGGGGGTCCAAAATTTTGGCTCTAGGGTGGGTGGACCCCCCTTTCCCCCCATAACAGGTGAGAAAAGGGGGGGCAGTGTGGGGTCCACCCCCTCTAGCCTCGAAATTTTGGGACCCCCCTCTAGATTTTGAAATCTGATCCCCCATCCCCCCTCGGGAAAATTTAGGTACCTTTTATATACTAAATTTTCTTCCAAAAACGTGAATTTTCATCACATATTCATGCTTTTACACCCTTTTTATACATGAATATGGCTTTTTATTCAATAAAATATTATTATCCTATACAAAAAAGAATTATTAAAGTTATTATGGTTTAAAACTGTTTTGCTTTGGACACCGGACCCCACCTGACCCCCTCTAGATTTCAAAATTGCGCACCCCGGGTCGACCCTCCTAAAAAGCTAGGGGGGTCCGGACCCCCCTGGGACCCCCCTCCTAGAATTCAAAATTCGATTTACCTCGGGTAACCACCCCCCCTAGCTTCCCCGACCGATATAATAATTAAAGTAAAAACTATTTTATAACCTTTTATTTTGAAGTTGATTGCAAAAACATTAATCCTAAAATCAGTAAATTTATAAAAAATAGTGTATTTTTTGCATTATTATAAAAATAGTGAACATAAAATAAGTGTTGTCTCTATTGTCCTGTAGTTTACCGCATACATGGGCAAGTTGGTCCGGAGTGGGGGGGGGGGTTAAACCCCCAATTAGGGGGGGGGGGGGGGTTAAAATCCGAGAAACGCAAAATACCCATATCGTTTTTTTTTCTGGGAGTGCATTTTACCCATATCGTTTTTCGATTTTGAAGGAAAAATAGGTAAAAAACGCTAATTTAAGGTCAAAAAGCCCTTTTTTATTGCATTTTTGAGCTTTTTATTGCTTAAAACATTCATTTGGACCTCAAAACTTAAGTTTGGAGGCAGTTAGAACTCATTTTAAAGACATTTTATTACGTCATTTTTCCAAAATTGGGGGGGTAAACTTTTCCTCCCCCCCACTTCTGAGTGGGGGGGGGTTAAACCCCACTCTCAGAATTTGGGGGGTTAACCCCCCCCCAACCCCCCCCCGTGCCCATGTATGGTTTACCGGTGGTTGAGGGATCACTAAATGGTAAGATGTGGAATGGAGGAGGGGTAGGTAGGATGAGGTCAAGGTTCACTCCCATGGCCTCGAAATTTCGCCCCACTCCACCTGAAAAAATCCAAATTTTTACCCCCTAAAATTTTAAATCTGACCCCCCCTGGAGAAAATTTTAAGTAATATATTTTTATTCTAAATTTTCTTTCAAAAACCTGAATTTTAAACAAAAAAACCTGTTTTTACTCCTGAAAAACCTGTTTTTGCATTTTATTTAATAAAATGTAATATTATTGTATAAAATAACAAATATTATTTTGCTTTGAACACTGGACCCCACCTGACCCTATTCTGGGTTTCGAGACTTTCCACCCCGAGTCGATCCCCCTAGAAAACCAGGAGGGGTCAGACCATACATGGGCAAGTTGGTCCGGAGTTTGGGGGGGGGGGGTGGTTAAACCCCAAATTACGGGGGTTAAAATCCGAGAAGCGCATTTTACCCATAGGTATCCTTTTTATGGAGTGCATTTTACCCATATCGTTTTTCTAAGCAAAAATAAGTAAAAAACGCTAAAAAGGTCTTTTTTATTGTATTTTTAAGCTTTTTATTGCTTAAAACATTCATTTCAACCTCAAAACATAAGTTTGAAGTGAAGGCAGTTAGAAGTCATTTTAAAAACTTTTTTTTCGTTTTTCCAAAAATTCTAAACTCCTTAAGGATAGCTTAAATTTTTGGTTCAAACTGTCTAATTTTAGGAACAAGTAGCCCGTGTCAGCCATACGGCTTACTTGTTTTGTTTCATGTATTTTTTGGCTATTTATATATGTATAATTTCCATCCATTTCCATTCCATTATATACATTTTTCATGTTGACATGATTTGTCAGACCTGTGCAGTGCACTGCACCCCCCTCCCGGGGTTTTATTGGGGGGTCAATTGCAAAACGGAGGGGGGGCACGGGGCAACTTTTCTGAAACGGTTGGCAAGCAGGGGAGAAAGAAAAAAAGGGAAAAAATAAGAAAAAAAATGGACAAAAAAGGCGAAATTTAAGTAAAAATAGGTCTAAAATGGTTTAAAAAGCAATGAAATAGACTAAAAACTGCAAAATTTTGGAATAATGGCGTCATAGTAAATTTAAAATGGCGCCATAATTTTTGGATACTTTTTCATTTTTGGGCGGGGGAGGGGGAACAGCCACCAATATTCCAAGGGGGGACATTTTCAGACCGTGCACAGGTCTGATTTATATATCCATTTTTGAAGTATATTACATTACAATATTCGACCTTTTATAAAACCAAAAGTTCGGACAAAGAGTCTTTAACTAAGAGAGTGAAACTGTTTTCGCTCCCTCCGTCTGATTTGGTTTACTGCCTGCCTGTTGCAAAATATGTTGAAAGCCGCAATTCTAGTTTAAACACAGTGTTTGTTTGTTTTTTTTTTTTTTGAATTTCTTTTTTTTAATAATTTTTAGTTACTATATTCGCGAAATTTCGTGTTAATTAATTTTTTTTGTTTTTTTTATTATTGCGCTTACGTGTAGAGTGCGGCTGTGTGTTTAATATGTTTGCATTAAAATTAAAATAAATTGTTGTTTAAAGATGAGCTGAATTAGATTGATTATCATGATCCCGAATGGTTTAAAATCTTGTTGTTTTCTAATTAAAATTTTTATATTATTTTTTCTTGAATGGTCTTATTTGCTATAAATTATTTCCATCGGCAGAAATCTTATTTGATTTATTTTTTAATCGTCATAAATATACCGATTCTTTATAAATTTCGTAGAAGTGCCTCTAATGGGCCCAAGCCATTGCGGTAATCTGTTAAGCAATAATTTTTAAAAACCAAGAACACTTCTTTACATAATATAGCAAGAGGAGTTAAATTCCAGGATCTAATATTGCAACAACAATAACCAAACCGTTAATAGGTTGGCATTATATATCGTTGTTTTTTGGAGAGAGAGAGAAAGGGTCAGGGTGGTCCAGGGAAGCATACGTAAGTCCAAGGGGAGGAGTTAGGTGTGGGGGTTAGCTTCCGCGAATTCCAGAAAAAGGGGTTTACGTTCATTCATACGTGTTTTTGGGGGGAAGAGGGGTCCACTCCCATAGGTGTTTTTGGTCGGGTCTGCTAGAGGTGGGGGTCCACCCCCGGATGGAAGGCCAAAAGTTTTTAGGGGGGTCCAGGGGAGTCCGGACCCCCCTGGCTCTTTAGAGCAATACGTAACTGAACGGCGGCCCAGGCACAGC
>JASAMX010001590.1:0-22768 GCA_030248175.1 Microlaimidae sp. YZB2_3 | reverse complement strand
TAACAGTTGAGAAAATATCACTATATATTGTTTTACCATATACTGGTGCTCGTCCGGCATGCGTTAAGTTTGATACTTAAACAAAATTCCTTCAAGTTGAGCTCAAAATTACGTTGAAACTTTTGTCCGTTCAAACTCTTGACAGATTTTTTGAGTTCTGGCTAGGTCGAGCGCGGCAAAATTCACTCAACTGCGCGAAACGCCTTCGCCACCTTGGATGTTGAGTATATTTGGAATATTTTCAAAACTGGGTAAAGATTGTTCCAAAAAGATTCCGTTGTATTGATCATGTTGTTTCACTGAATATGCTTAAGAATTATTCAACCTAAGGCATTTTGCTGTTTTACGTCCCGCTTTTAATGAAATTAATTAGAGTAAAAGAAACTTTATGATAAGGAGGGATAAGTCCCCGTTTTAAAATAAGAATGTTGCCATTGTTAATTTAGGCTTGTTGAGCAATTTATTGTATTTCATTTTTAATATTTCGTAGGAGTATGTTTCTTGTTTTAATTGTTTGTCTAACCGTCGTCTAGTCCACGAACTTGAAACTTTCTTAATTCGGCGCAAGAATTTTTTCTTCTTTTTTTGTACATCCGCATGTTTTAAATTTATCTTTTACTTCATTTTGTATGTTTCTCAAGTTTTGTAAATTATTCACTAGTTTCTTTTTTGATTTGTAATTTTGTATTATTTACTTGACCTTAATACCTATTATTGAATTTCATAAATTGAAGGTATTATAATAAAAGAAGAAAAACACGCTGGTTCAAATCCATTGTTCTAAACGGAAGTAATCTTGTAGTGCTACTCTGGTATTACCAGTTAGTTACGCAAAGTTTTTTTAGAAGAAACGAACTACATATAAAAACATTTCGCTTTCCTTAAATTTTGTAATAAAAAAATTTGTAAATAAAAGCCATGTACCAAAAGCCTATTAAAAATTTATTCAGAAAATCAGTATTTAGTTAATATTTTTCATGTTTTTTACAAACAGTATTCATTTAATACTTTTTAGAATTAAACCAGATTTAAAATTTAAGCTTTTAGGTACACTAGCCTAATATATGTTTAGTTTTTTTAAATATCAGTTTAGAAAAAATGATTTACTTTGAAAAATGTTGTATGAAAAATCATTCATTTTAAACAAGCAATTTTCTCCTTAATAACTCAATGACCGATACAAATTTTGCCAGCTAATTTCAGTTTGGCCGCGCCTTAGGTTTAGTATTAAGACCAAAAAACCCTTTAGTACTAAATCACTTTAGCTTTAGTACTAATGACACCCGTAATACAAAGTATTTTTTGGTGCTATAGTGTGATGAAACATTAATTAGTAATAATTAAAAAACAATAAAACTGCAACACGAATCAGTATACTCCAATTACACATTTAACCCGTTACCGCGATGGCGTTTTCCACCTTTACAACCGTGAAACCTTTGTACAACAAAAATGAAACCCTCATCTTACAGTGGTTGTATTTTCGTGTGACCAATATTATATGTGTACGTAAACCTTGCCATAGAAAACTCTACATATGACCTAAGTTGTGTTTAGGTCATAAATAGTTTATTGTGCGTGATTAGTCACCCAGTGAGCAAGCAAATTGAAATGGTTAGAGCTGTATGGTAGTAATATGCAAATTTTATCAAGATAAATTATCCTACATAATACATTTTATCCCTGAGAAAAATTAGCAAATTGCTACTGTACAGCTCTAACTATTATAATTTACTCACTTACTAAGCACTAGTCGCGCACAAAAAATATGTATGATCTAAGTAGGGTCTAGGCCATAGGTTTTAGGGTTGTAACCAAGGAAAATGTAATCACGGGAACGGCTTAAACCATAATAATAATCACATGCCGCTGTTTATTATTTTATGTATTGTTTTATTAAAATGTTTCTAATATTTATTTTTAAAAAATCGAAACTGTTAAAATATATTTACATTTATTTTAAAGGAAACAATTTCTATATATCTCAAAAAACAACTCAAAAACTCAAACACTTTTTATAATCATTTTTTATTCATTACCAGGAAAATTTATTAGAAATAGAAGTGCTACAAAGTTTAATATGCAAATTTATGTTTTGTTCACAAATAACGTCGAGAATAGGCGAAACAATTGTTGTTGAATTTAAATAAATTTATTGTTGGGGGGAAATCGAAACCTTACAATAGCAAGAAGTATATAAGTTAAAACGTTTATTGATAAAGACATCATACGTAAAAGCTTTCGGCTGTTTCTTCAGCCATTTTTAATTATATCTAAATTAAATAATTATAAGTGAATTTACAAAAATACTACAAATTATGAAATTAAATAATAAGTATTAAGGTCAAGTAAATAATACAAAATTACAAGAATAGAAAAAGAAACTAGTGAAATAAATATACAAAACTTGAGAAAACATACAAAATGAAGTAAAAGATAAATTTAAAACATATACAGAAGAATGTACAAAAAAGAAGAACATAACCTGCGCGAATTAAAACTGGTCATGGACTACCGACAGTTAGACAAACAATTAAAACAAGAAACATACTACTACGAAATATATTAAAAATGAAATACAATAAATTGCTAAAACAAGCCTAAATTAACAATGGCAACATTCTTATTTAAAACAGGACTATCCCTCTTTATACATAAACTTTCTTTTACTCTCAGATTAAACTCATTAGAAGCGGAACATAAAACAGCAAAATCCTTAGACGTTGGATAATTCTTAAGCATATTACATGAAACAACATGATCAAATACAACGGAATCTTTTGGAACAATCTTTTTACCAGTTTTGGAAGATATTCCAATATGCTCTGAGATTCTAGTGCCAAGGTGGCGAACCGTTTGGCCGCAGTAAGTGGAATTGCACCCACTACACGTAAATTTATATACAACACCAGAACTCAAATCAAATGGGATCTTGTCCATGGAAAAAAGTTTGTTAAACGGACAGAAGTTTTAAACATAATTTTAAGCTCAACTTGAGGGAAATAACGGTAAAACTGTTTTTTAAGTATAGAACTAACGCGTGCGGAACTAACACCAGTATATGGTAAAACAATATATAGTGATATTTTCTCAACTGTTAAAACTACATTGGTCTTAATAGAAAATACTTTACATAGAAACTTTCTTATACAAGAAAAAACCAACAGGATAAGCATTTTTACATAAAAACGATTTTAAAACTTGGATTTCTTTATGAAACTGTGTATATGTTGATGAAAGATGATAACACCTATGCAAAAGACTACAAACAAGACTAAATTTACATAAAAACTAGAATAAAACTTTCATAACTCAAATAAACACCACTAAATGTTGGCTTCCTATATACAGATGTTGTAAAAACATTGTTATTTCTACTGACAGACATATCTAAAAAAGTTGAACAGATTCAGACTCTTTCTCACATGTAAACTTAATACATTTATGACGGAAATTTAAAAATTCTAAAAACAGACTGATATGAGACTGACAACAAAATAGGATAAAACAATCATTAACGTACTTACGGTTAAAGACAGGCTTGAATTCAGTAGGACATTCATTTAACCAGATCTTCTCGTGGTGGCACATAAAAGCATTAGCAAGTGTTGGTCCCAGAGGCGACCCCATTGCTACTCCATCCAGTTGACGAAAAAGTTTGGAGTCTGAACAGCTAGCTTTATAAAATTGTTGAGAACATTTTTGTTGGTAAAACCAGCAGGACATTTTTCGCTGTTGAATATAAAATTAGAACAAATATTTAGAGTTTCATTTAAAGGAATATTGGTAGAAAGAGATTCTACATCGAAACTGGCAATAAAAAGTTCATTGGACGGAAATTCTTCAGTTGATAAATTACAGATCTCTTTGGCGAAAGAAAAAGAGTCCTGGACGGAATATTGGTTTGTTGTACATGCAATTAAAACTGAAACAAGAAATTTGGCTAAACGATACGACGCAGTTCCTATAGCTGATATGATAGGGCGTGAGGGAACATTATTCTTGTGAATTTTTGAAAGACCATAGAGTTTTCCTGGCAGAGAACCTGAAGGGGAAAGACGATAAAACTCTTCCTCAGTGATTACTTTTTGGTTTCGAAAAGCCAATTTTGATGTAGAATCTCTTTTCACCAATAGAAACTCTAAATATTTGTTCTAATTTTATATTCAACAGCGAAAAATGTCCTGCTGGTTTTACCAATGAAAAAGTTCTCAACAATTTTATAAAGCTAGCTGTTCAGAACAATGTCTTCCTTTTTGACTCCAAACTTTTTCGTCAACTGGATGGAGTAGCAATGGGGTAGCATCTAGGACCAACACTTGCTAATGCTTTATGTGTCACCATTAGAATATCTGGTTAAATGAATGTCCTACTGCATTCAAGCCTGTTTTTTACCGTAAATACGTTGATGATTGTTTTGTCCTATTTTGTTGTCAGTCTCCTGTCAGTCTGTTTTTAGAATTTTTAAATTCCCGTCATAAATGTATTAAGTTTACATGTGAGAAAGATTCTGAATCTGTTCTACCTTTCTTAGATATGTCTGTCAGTAGAACTAACAATGTTTTTACAACATCTGTATATAGGAAGCCGACATTTAGTGGTGTTTATTCGAGTTATGAAAGTTTTATTCCAGTTTCTTGTAAATTTAGTCTTGTTTTTAGTCTTTTTCATAGGTCTTATCATCTTTCATCAACATATAAACAGAACTAACGCGTTAGTTCTAAGCTTAAAAAACTGTTTTACCGTTTTTTCCCTCAAGTTGAGCTTAAAATTGTATTTAAAAATTTTGTCTATTTAACAAACTTTTTTCCATATAAGGTCAAGATCCCATTTGATTTGAGATCTGGTGTTGTATATAAATTTACGTGTAGTGGGTGCAATTCCACTTACTGCGGCCAAACGGTTCGCCACCTTGGCACTAGAATCTCAGAGCATATTGGAATATCTTCCAAAACTGGTAAAAAGATTGTTCCAAAAGATTCCGTTGTATTTGATCATGTTGTTTCATGTAATATGCTTTGTATGTACATTTTTTAATTACAATTAATTAATTAATTTTTAATTACGTTTCTGGGATCTGAGATCTGGGAACCGAAAACTGGGATCTGCGAACTGGGATCCAGTGTGAACGCGCCCTTAGAGCCAATAAAAATCACCAATTATGACGTAATGACAAAAATTTGCATAGCGTAAGGAAGTATTTTCAAGTTTTAACAAAAATTTATTTTGCGTTTTCATGGGTGTTTTTGACCACTTTTTAATATTTTAAATCAAAATAATAGAAAAAAATTTAAAACTAATCTTCTAAAGTTTATTACACCTTAGAATTTTTTTAGCTTTAAAATGTCATATAGTATTCGTGATCACGTCATATATTTTTTGCTCCGTGGGATAGGTTGTCGGAGGAGCAGCGACAAAACAGGGCTTCAAAATGAAGGTGTGAGTATGGCTAAAAGAAATTTAAAAAAAAAACATGAGCCTATAAAATAGGAAATTTTCTCTTCTATCAGGTGATATATAATTTGTAGTTTCGGATAAGTATAAGGCTCACAATACATTAATAAGCTATGTCCTATTTTTTTTTTCGAAATTTCAAGTAAAAAACAAAGTGGCACAAAAGGTGGTATTATTACAACCCATTCGGGCCTGATAATGGACAAAATTTTCTTTTAAGTTAATGCAATATAACCTATATTATGTAGTAGGAAGCTCAAAATGTTTTTTTTTTTGGAACCAAAAGTTTAATAATTTTGCGCAGTCTTTTGAGTTTTCAGCCAACCGCCCCTTAAAAGACCTAAAACAAAAAATGAATCTGGAAAAAAAAATTAAATTTGAAACGCTATTTTTGTCAGGTTTCGCTTGGCTGTCATTTTGATCTATTTCCCGTAAAGATCCGTTGAACTGTAAACACTAAATTATTCCTTTATATAAAAGTCTTTTTTGTCTTTAAACCAAACTCATTTGAATCATTTTTTGTAATCTTTTATTATTATTTTTTATTAAGTTAGAACATTAAAAGTTTCAGTTAAAATATTGAAATGTTTTTGATTTATGTTTTAAACGATTACTTTGTATATCTACAAACGAACTTACGCATATTACTTAAACAAAACAATTCCCGCGGTATAAGTTTTTATCCCGGTAAACATTCAATGTGGAAACAGGCATTTTCTGGGATTTTGGATCTAGGAACTGGGATCCGGGAACTGGGGACTGAGATTTGGGATCTAAGAAAAGACATCTGGGAACTGAGATCAGCTGTGAAGGAGCCCTAGGAATTTCGTTCTAACCTAATATGTCGTTTGGAAGGCTAACGCACCCTAAGACATGTTTACTAGCCCGGCATATCGTTTAGACTATTTGAATTTTAAAATCGAAGTTTTGAAATTATGTAGGTGGTAACACCGTAAATTTGGTAGCATGCTCAAATAAATTATCTCCCATGAACTACATAAATTTAAACCAAATATTTGTGCAATATTAGTATTAATCTGGCTGGCTAAATTAGTAGCTGGGGGGGGACTTTGGGGGGTAAGTCTTTTTTTTTTTAATATGAGAGCGGGTTTTTTTTTTTCCCCCCCTTTTCAAATATACACGAGTTTTCCCTCTTTCCCCCTTAAATTCGCTTTTGTTTTGCATGAATCAAATTGATAAATAATTGTTAAGCTATACGGGTCTGATCCTTATTGATTAGACCGATTTCGTAAAAAATTTTAAATGGCTTTCTATTTAAATAGTTGAAAGTCGATACAATACTGCAATTTTCGTGGTCAGCTAGGTTTTATTTGCCTATAGTATAATTGTTATGCTATACTGTCGAAATTGATTGGACCGGCGGCATTTAGTCTACCGGTAAACTCATAGCGAAAACTTCTATCCAATTTGTTCCACAGATAAAGTATATTTTTGTTGTTTTTTTAATTGTTGTGTTTGGGAATGTGGTTTGAGCAAAGAAATGTTTTCCACTTAAGTTCAAATCTTTCAAGCTGAAATCAAGGGCGTAACCGCTTGCCGCTAAGAAGAATTGAAGAATGAACTCGCTATAATAGAAATAATAAAAAAAGTTGTCAATGATGATGTAACCAATTATTAATAAGTTGCGTCACGTGTTTCTCTCTGCGTGATATTTTCTCCTAGAACGAGTGGTCATTTTACCACCTAATTATTTTCACCCTGATAGAATTCATCTTTAGGTCACGACCATCTTCCACCATCTGTACACAAAAGAAGGACTAACACAACGGAGAGCGATGTTGTGCACATCTCGGCCGCAGTTGCAGTATTTTTGCGCTTCCAAAAACTCGTTCCACACTTTTCCAACCGCTTTGTGCCCTTCCCAATGCAATGTTATAACTGGAAGCGAGTTATTTGGATAAAAGTGGCGATACAAAGTCTTACTTTTTGCCTTGGATTTTGATGTTTCTTGTGAAAACCTTGCCCAGCCCCCAATATCCCACAAATTTTTTTTGTCAAAATATCTTTATATATGATGTGTTTTTTTTATGATTCTGAACTTGAAAAATTGGGTATAAAAATTTATGTTACAAATGATGCACTTGAAGAATGTGGCAATTTTGACTTCATTTTGATCTTTTGATACTTTACTTTCTAAGGTTGGTCCAGTATATGCGGAGATATTACGTTTTCCGTCAGAAAAACCTGCGATTTTTTTAGCTAAACAGCACGAAGTGTAGAAAAAAATGTGCGGCAGACAATCCTTATTTTAGGTGATCATTTAACACCAAAAAAATATCGTGCGGTCTAAAAACAGACAACAGGGGCCGGTCCACTAAACGTGTTTTTGACTAATGTCCTATGTTAGCACGTAGCTCAAAACTCTTGGTAAGGTTATAATTTGTAATATCTCACTGTAGTACTTTTTTAAAATAGATAGGGTTTTTTTAACAATAAAAGTCAAGCAAAAAAAATAAAATTTGTTGACAGCGCTAAAAGCGCTAAAATTATTAAATTTTAATTTTCAAAAAAAATTACTTTTTTGTAAAAAACCAAATTATTTTGATGTTTATTTAATGAAAAAAAACAAACAGAAATTGAAAATCGGTTTTTTGAACACATCAAAAATATTAAAGAAAAAGTCATCAACTCTACAAAATTGACAACGTGCGCTAAATGACTACTCGCTCAAAACAGATAAAACTTCTTAAGCGTGCCACTACAATAATTCTTCTTGACTTCGGGTTTTTGGCAAAAAAATTCCAGGTTTTTTTTACGGCACACGCAATATCTCAACAACTACTACTCGAATATTAACAATTTAGGTATCAAAAAAGTTTAAAAAAACGTCGCTTTCTTAAAGCTTTAATTTTTAAACCCATAAGTTTTTTTTTTAATTTTTACAATCACTGAAAAAACGCAATTTTTGAAAAGTCGTGTTTTAAACCGCAAAAATATTTCGACGAAAAAATTTTTGTTATTGGGACCAGGGTTATTGGTGGCAGGGCTGACGTTTTTATAAATAAATCATACAAATCGAATCAAAAATTTATTATTCTGTACATATCGAACATTTAACCTTCCCGTTTTCATTTGAAGGGCCGATGTCAAAATTGGTTAAAGCTCACAGCAATCGTTGGGAATTGTTTAATTGTTATCTTTTTAAAATATTAAAATTGGTAAAACTGAGTGTGACATTATTTCTTATAAAAGTGAGAAAACGCAATTCTACGATAACAAAAAAATGCGGGGAGCTGGAATTTTTTTCATTATAAACGTTATGAGTCAGCCAGCGAGATGTGAAATATCGTCATTAATACGGCAAAATGAGCCACAGTTCATATAAAATACGTGTGTCTGTGAATCATTTTTAATTTAAAATAGGACCCCATAGAATGAGTCACAGTCACGTGTATTTTATAATGACAGTGGCTTATTTTGCCGTAGTAAATACGATTTGCGGTGCATCCGACCTAAAAGACGCGATTTTATATTTATAAGCTAGGACACGGCTTTGGAGTTATAAAACCAGAAGGGTTTTTAAGTATATTTTGGCGAAAATAAGTGTTTAAAAATACTAAAACAATTAGCTGGTTTTGTTAAATTAAAAAAAAAATTCATTAGTTCAGAGCAGACCGTTGATTATAAAACACACGAAACAAAGTGACCACAAAAGAAAGAAAAATCACACGGTAGTTTAGTTTTTTAAATATTAAATCCGTCCACTATTGGCGAATTTAATTTATTTAGGATACTTTAAACTAAACAGCTTAATTTTAATATCTAAATTTTATAATCTTAACAAAACATTAAATAGCCTAATTTTTTTAAAACAATTATAAAATAAGAATTTTTTTAATTAGGCCAATTATTTATATAAGCAGTACAATTATAACATTATACCTTTGTGCTCAAAAGAGGCGAGCAAATGAAGGCAGCGATCACCTTCAAGATTTTCTTTTATGTCTTTATAGCTGTTTGTGTATATTACACCCTTTGTGGAATTTACAAAACAGTTTTTGCCATGTTAATTTTAAAAGCAGCGTTATACCAAAACATACCCTGCTTAGGACGAACCCTTATTATTCTTTTTTTGATCTTCTTGTTAAAGCTGTATATATCATCCAACTTTTGAATGTCTAAAAATTTCATATTATGGTGAATTTTTGAAAAAAAAAATAATAAAAACAAATTGCTCATAGAGTTATTATTAATAAAACACATCATAACAGAACAATTTCAATAAACACCTTGCACTGAAACTTATAATAAACAAAGGATATAGACAACACTAACATTGCTGACTGTGCGGAAAATGCTGTAACTGATGCAGTTTTTTGTAAGACAAAATCATGGGATTTGTAGCAACGACATCACATTAATTGTTTATAGACTAGTTCTGTTCTGAATAAGGGTTTTTTAGTGTAGGAAGAGGGTACAAATACTACTAGCGCCAATCATATGTAGGGGAAAAATTGAGAAACCATGAGCGACCAGTACATTTTATGGTTTAAAATATTGCACATATTTATTGGTTCAAAATCTTGACCCTTTCTCTTCAAAATTTCTTAAATACTTTTTTAATATTACAAAGGCAAAAACAGGTTTTGGGGATTTTAAATTTTTTGCCGCTTCGTAGGTAAAGGGGCTGCTGGCGCGCTTGGTTTCCAGTTTTTTAATGTTTCAAATACAAAAAATGCTGAATTTAAAAGTTTGGAATGGACTTTTTAAAGTTAATTTTTGAATTTTGAATAGTTTTACAACCAAAACAGTAAAAAACCTATGCAGGTTTGAAATTAGTTTCAAAGCACAAATTTTAAATTTATTTTTACTAATTCGAAATCATTGTTGTCAAAAATACTATTTTAGTGATGATTTCGAACTATTGTGACGTTTAATTTAAAACCAAAACTTATTTAGCGCAAACTGATATATTAAAGCACTTTAACGTAGTGAAACATATCATCGTGTAGCTTGGAATACGGGCTTGGAATGCTTCCAAGTTTTAAATTCGTCATTTTTGACAGCTAATTGTAAGCGTAATATTAGGTTTTTTTACACGATATATCTCGAATTGATCGAATTAAACGATATATCAAAATTGATCATATGTGACAAATTTTACATTTTTGATGGTTTTGAAAAGAAATTTTGAAAAGTTTTTCGGTATTTGTGTTTGCCTCCCCCCCCTAGCCCCGGGGGGTCAACCAACCGAAAAAAAATTCAATGTCAAAAGTAAGGATATAAAACAGCGGGCATTTGATATATAAGAATATGATCAAAATCGTACACACGTCGAGCAGGAATCAAAACAAAAGCTATCTTTTTTGCAGTGTATTAATTTGGCAAAAAATCGCGCTTTCAACGTTTCATAAAAAAATTTAAGCGAGCCGATTTGCTCAAAATTTTAGAAAAAACTCGAAAAAGTATGTTTTAACAGCATACCGAGCGGCGTTTTTTATCTTGTACTAATAAGAAAGTTTTTTTTTTGAAACCAGGGGTGGTATGCTGAAGGTTTAATCTGACTTAAAATTAATCTGAGATTAGCGATTGTCGACACACAGTAAACATACTAACAGTATTGATTAAATAATCTAAGTTAACGGAGTTAATAGACTTAATCTTAGATTAAATCGTCACTAATCAGAGATTAGCGGGAAAAACCCGCAAATTTTTAATCCACCTCCGGAGGTGGTTTAAAAATTTGCATAAATTAATAATTTAATCTCGAGTTAGTGACGATTTAATCTGAGATTAAGTTTAATCTCAGATTAAATTCGTTAAACTAGATTATCTAATCGATACTGCTATTATGTTTACTGTGTGTCGACAATCGCTAATCTCGGATTAATTTTAAGTCGGATTAAACCTTCAGCATACCACCCCAGATTTCGCTCAAATTTTTAGGAACAACTCGAAAAAATATGTTGTAACTGCAAACTAAACGGCGTATCTTATCTCGTACTAATACAAAAGTTTTGCTTTTTTGAGACACGTTTTTTAATCGCATCGGAGGTAGTGATGGCGTCATCGATAAACAATTATTATAGTTAAGAGTTTCAACTTTACTGGGATATGTAAATTCTCGTTTGAATTTTGTCCCCAGTCCACATCATGTTTGTACTGACTATAATTCATCAAAAAATAAATAAATAAATAAATGAATGATAATTGATATACTAAATTATTTTTTTTTGTGCAAGAACATAGTTTAAAATTTTGTTTTGAATTGTTTGATTAAAAAAATTGTTCATTCAAATTTAGGGTTTAGGCTTAACTTTAGAATTCACGGTTTTGGGTTTAAAATTAAATCCTAAAGATAAGAATTGTTTTTCTGTTAGAAAATTTATAGGTAACTGCTTCAAGATTTATGGCAATAAAAGCTTTATTTTACCTAAGCCTAAGCGAAACTTACCTAAAAATTAAGATAAAAGCCTAAAAAAGTTAAAAAGCTTTTCCTGCTTAACTCATCTCCGTCATTGCGTTTTTCCGAACAACCGTAAAACGTTTGTATTACCACATTAAAATATTCGTTTCACCGTGGTGATATCTTTGTCTAACCATTGTGGTATAAACTTCAGCACGATAAAATCTACGTATAATTGAGGTCGTACCTAGATCTACTTTGTGCGTGATAAAGGCACAGTGAGTGAGCAAATTAAAATAGACAAAGGTGGATAATACAATCATCCGAAACAAAGGTGTGACACTCGTATTTAACAATCGCGGCCATAGGAATGACAACCAGCGGACGGACGGTGTCATTATGACGGACGGGTGTCATCGTGACGGACGGGTGTCATCGTGACGAACTGGTGTCATCGTGACGGACGGGTGTCATCGTGACGGACGGGTGTCATCGTGACGGACGGGTGTCATCGTGACGGACGGGTGTCATCGTGACGGACGGGTGTCACGGAAAATGCTTTTAAACCCCTGTTTCCAAAAGGATTTTGTCTTGCTGGCTGACTTTCAGACACCTTTTTATTTTAATACCGTAACCTTGACAAAAAGTTGAGTAAATAATAAAAAACAGAATAAATGCTTCGAAAAAACAAAAATATATAACAAAATATGTATTATTGTATTTTTGTTGGTGCATCGCTTTGACACAAAATCAAAACAACCTAAAAAGGTAAAAAATAGCCTAAAAAAGTCAATTCTTTAGCCCCCTTTAGTTCAAAAATACTGCAAAAACCAGTTGAAAAAGAAATTTGTATTAATTTGTCAAAAAAATTAAGACCAAAAAAAGAAGGCTCGATTAAAAAAGATTTGAATTTCGAACTCACGGCTGGCAAAATCGAAATCTCTCGCCCTACTTAAAATCTACTCTGGGGGGGGGGGGGGGGGGGCCCCCTCGGGGGCGCGGGGGGGGAGCGCGCGCGCTTTTGTGCTCTCTCTACTTTTTTTTTTTTTTTTTTTTCTTTCGCGTTCGTTCCTCCTCCTCCCTGCGGCGGCGGTTCGCCCTGTTTCCCTGAAGGATTTTAACTTTAATCGGATGTTGCAATTCCTATTATAGAAGTTCTAAACATCCACTATATAAACTGCGTTTTGTCTTTAAACCATGAATTTCGAAAAGACGTATTCAACGAACACTTCTAATTTTCTTAAGTCTTCTGAGTAGTTTTAAAAAAAAATGTTTTAAGATAATTTTATTCTGCCTAATAATTGCAAATAAATCCAGAGTGGCAAAAAAATCATCTATTTTTTTGTTTTCAGTTTAATAGTTTAATTTATTTCTTCCTTTTTATAAAGAATGTGGTAAAAAAATTATTTAATTATTTAATATTCTCTTGGTAAGATACTCGTAGCTGAGAACATAGTCGTGGTTTAATTTTCGCCTTTTTTATAAAAAAAACATCATTTTACATGTTTTTAAAGAAAACTTTAAAAAATTCATTGTTAATATAAGATTATTTTATATTAATTGGTTTTAGCGTACAGGGCGCTGTTTCATAAAAGTTTTGAACACTCAATTTCTTTGTAAAAGTTCATTTTGTAAATGTCAGGTTTTTCTTTGTAACTTTGAAAATCCTTGTGTTACACATAAACTTGGCTGATTCCATAAAAACAACCGTACTTTGTGCTTGATATTCAACTTGTATAAACTTGAACATCTTTTTAACCGCCATCTTTAAAAAATTTCTCGCCTTGACCAGGAAGATATGTCTTTGGAAACAGCGATTTTAAACATTTATCGTGGCACTCAACCGTCACGATGACACCTGTCCGTCATCGTGACCCTTCTCTGTTACAAGAAAATATTAAGGCAATCACAAAAAAGTGTTAAGGCAATCATGGGAAAGTGTTAAGGCAATAATGGGAAAGTGTTAAGGCAATGCCCGGAAAGTGTTAAGGCAATCACGAGAAAGTGTTAATGCAATCACAGGAAAGTGTTAAGCCAATCATGGGAAAGTGTTAAGCCAATCACAAGAAAGTGTTAAGGCAATCAAGGGAAAGTGTTAAGGCAATCAAGGCAAAGTGTTAAGGCAATCACGGGAAAGTGTTAAGGCAATCACGGGAAAGTGTTAAGGCAATCATGGGAAAGTGTTAAGCCAATCACGAGAAAGTGTTAAGGCAATCACGTGAAAGTGTTAAGACAATCATGGGAAAGTGTTAAGGCAATCACTGGAAAGTGTTAAGGCAATCACAGGAAAGTGTTACGGCAATCACGGGAAAGTGTTAAGGCAATTACAAGAAAGTGTTAAGGCATGCACGGGAAACTGTTAAAGCACTCACAAGAAAGTGTTAAGGCAATCATGAGAAAGTGTTAAGGCAATCATGGGAAAGTGTTAAGGCAATCACGGGAAGGTGTTAAGGCAATCACGGGAAAGTGTTAAGGAAATCACGGGAAAGTGTTAAGGCAATCACAAGAAAGTGTTAAGGCAATCAAGGGAAAGTGTTAAGGCAATCAAGACAAAGTGTTAAGGCAATCACGGGAAAGTGTTAAGGCAATAACAGGAAAGTGTTAAGGCAATCATGAGAAAGTGTTAAGGCAATCATGGGAATGTGTTAAGGCAATCACGGGAAGGTGTTAGACAATCATGTGAAAGTGTTAAGCCAATCATGGGAAAGTGTTAAGGCAACCACAGAAAGGTTTTAAGGCAATCACAGGAAAGTGTTAAGGCAATCATGGAAAAGTGTTAAGGCAATAATGGGAAAGTGTTAAGCCAATCACAAGAAAGTGTTAAGGCAATCATGGGAAAGTGTTAAGGCAATGCCCGGAAAATGTTAAGGCAATCACGGGAAAGTGTTAATGCAATCACAGAAAAGTGTTAAGGCAATCATGGGAAAGTGTTAAGCCAATCACGAGAAAGTGTTAAGGCAATCATGGGAAAGTGTTAAGGCAATAATGGGAAAGTGTTAAGGCAATGCCCGGAAAGTGTTAAGGCAATCACGTGAAAGTGTTAAGGCAATCATGGGAAAGTGTTAAGCCAATCACGAGAAAGTGTTAAGGCAATCACGTGAAAGTGTTAAGACAATCATGGGAAAGTGTTAAGGCAATCACTGGAAAGTGTTAAGGCAATCACAGGAAAGTGTTACGGCAATCACGGGAAAGTGTTAAGGCAATTACAAGAAAGTGTTAAGGCATGCACGGGAAACTGTTAAAGCACTCACAAGAAAGTGTTAAGGCAATCATGAGAAAGTGTTAAGGCAATCAAGACAAAGTGTTAAGGCAATCACGGGAAAGTGTTAAGGCAATAACAGGAAAGTGTTAAGGCAATCATGAGAAAGTGTTAAGGCAATCATGGGAATGTGGTAAGGCAATCACGGGAAGGTGTTAGACAATCATGTGAAAGTGTTAAGCCAATCATGGGAAAGTGTTAAGGCAACCACAGAAAGGTTTTAAGGCAATCACAGGAAAGTGTTAAGGCAATCATGGAAAAGTGTTAAGGCAATAATGGGAAAGTATTAAGCCAATCACAAGAAAGTGTTAAGGCAATCATGGGAAAGTGTTAAGGCAATGCCCGGAAAATGTTAAGGCAATCACGGGAAAGTGTTAATGCAATCACAGAAAAGTGTTAAGGCAATCATGGGAAAGTGTTAAGCCAATCACGAGAAAGTGTTAAGGCAATCATGGGAAAGTGTTAAGGCAATAATGGCAAAGTGTTAAGGCAATGCCCGGAAAGTGTTAAGGCAATCACGTGAAAGTGTTAAGGCAATCATGGGAAAGTGTTAAGCCAATCACGAGAAAGTGTTAAGGCAATAACGGAAAAGTGTTAAGGCAATCATGGGAAAGTGTTAAGGCAATCACTAGGAAAGTGAAGGCAACGGAGAGAAAGGAAAGTGTTAAGGCAATCACGGGAAAGTGTTAAGGCAATCACAGGAAAGTGTTACGGCAATCACGGGAAAGTTTTAAGGCAATTACAAGACAGTGTTAAGGCATGCACGGGAAACTGTTAAAGCACTCACAAGAAAGTGTTAAGGCAATCACGAGAAAGTGTTAAGGCAATCATGGGAAAGTGTTAAGGCAATCACGGGAAAGTGTTAAGGCAATCACGGGAAAGTGTTAAGGCAATCATGGGAAAGTGTTAAGGCAATCAAGGGAAAGTGTTAAGGCAATCAAGGCAAAGTGTTAAGGCAATCACGGGAAAGTGTTAAGGCAATCACGGGAAAGTGTTAAGGCAATAACAGGAAAGTGTTAAGGCAATCATGAGAAAGTGTTAAGGCAATCATGGGAAAGTGTTAAGGCAATCACGGGAAGGTGTTAGACAATCATGGGAAAGTGTTAAGCCAATCATGGGAAAGTGTTAAGGCAATCACGGGAAAGTGTTAAGGCAATCACTGGAAAGTGTTAAGGCAATCATGGAAAAGTGTTAAGGCAATCACAGGAAAGTGTTAAGGCAATCACAGGAAAGTGTGTAAGAAAAAATATTTGTTTCAATTATTATTACGCAAAAACTCTTTTTTTCGGACGCCAAGCGTTTTTTTAATTTTTTGGGAGTTTTTAAAAAACTTTTTACCAATCAAAAACTTACTAATTTCCAGTAGATATCGCACAAAAATGCGCAAAATATCGCACATAATTGAAAAAAAAATCACAAAATATCGCACATAATTGAACGCCTTAATTAAACTTTCATAATATTAAATGTTAAAATTTATTTATTCCGCATAAAGCAGGACACACAAATCCAATACTAGTCAACACTAACTGGGCCACCAGATACTACAAATAACAATATTGAGAAGTAATTAATATAATCACATTGTAGCGTGTCTTATTTGAAAGTTGATCCAGGAACCTTCAGTAAGCAAGACGTTTGTTCTGCCACTACGGCACAGCCTCCACAAAAATTATACTGACTAAATAAAATTTTTATAATAATAAAAATTATGGTAAGTTACGGTGAATTTTGGCTGGATTCGGAGTCACTTTAATTTAGTGTTTGCCAAAAATAGCGATATGTTTGAAAAATTCCCGTCTTAATCAAAAAGTTTCAGAGTTAATATTTCAGGTGCAGTCACTACTGGAAGTTTATGCTCCACCCTGCAAAGCATCGGAGCCGCGGGTATCAGCATCAGCACCGCCACCACCACTTCCGGTTTCGGAGCCGCATCCCTGTGCGAAAAGCTGTGCTATTAGCTGCAGAGATCAGAAAAAAGCATAAAAAAGAATAATATAACATATACATTTTCCTGATAATTGGAAACCGTGCGAAAACATACTTAAAAATTAGTTTCAAGCATAGGTGGGCAGGGGGGGTTGGGGGGTTATACCCCCCAAAATTTCGGATTTTGCTGACACTTCCCCCCCTAAATTTGGGGTACCCGGGGACACCCCCCCCCAAATTCGCCTACCGAAGAAAAATTTTTAAGTGTTATAAAACGACTAAAAAAAATTTTCCGCGCTTCGCGCGGAGAGTTAATTGTTAATTGGCAATTTATCTTAGTTTTTCGATTACAAATCGATTATCCCGTTCAGTAGTTAAGGTATACAGTTTAATAAAACTACTATAAACACTATTATCCTTTAATTAACGTTTTAAACACATGTTTTAAATGTGTAGGTATAAGAAACCTTAAATTTTGTAATAAGTATCATCTGGAATTAAAATTTCAAGTGTATTTTAGCGCTTTATATTAAAAATTTTTTCCCCCGGGGGGCATTCTGCCCCCCGGACACCTTGACAAGGGGCTCCGCCCCTTGACCCCGCTGGGGGCTTTCGCCCCCCAGACCCTACCATATCTGGGGGGCTGCCGCCCCCCAGACCCCTCTTCAGGGTTAGTAGGGCCCCTAGACCGCCCCCCCCAAAATGAAATCCTGGGCACGCCACTGCAAAAGGGGGTGTCTGTCTAACCCCAAATTTTTCTCTTTGTCAACCTAAAAGAGGTGTCTAGACCCCCCTGGCTACGCCCATGTATGTATATAATCTTGAATTAAATATAAGATTATGGATTAAAAAGTTTGTGATTCTTGACTTTATAATCAAGACAATAATATTACTATTCTATTATTACGTAATTATTAAAAAACTATGATTTCTAATCTAATTATAAGAATATATAAACACATTATTAATTTCTTATTAATGTCTTATTTCAATTTTACACAGTTTTAAAGCATTTATAAGCTTGTTTTACGTTTTTTTACGCGTTTTAAGCCCATTTTAAGGCAGCGCGGAAATATTGGGTACACCCCCCCCCCTCAAAATTTGGGTCTTGCCGGACACCCCCCCCCCTCCTAAAATTTGACCCCCCCCCCCTATACCCCCCCAAAATCCGAGAGGCTGCCCACCTATGTTCAAGTGTATTTTTTTATAGCAAGAGGTTAAAAATTTAGTGTAGAGTTGGATATTCTCTTATGTTTTATAATTCTGAGCTAAGCTGAACTAAGCTAAGCTAAACTAAGCATTCAATCAGCTGCGTGCAATTCATACTGGATACAAATTAAACGACATCGTACGTAAAATATTTATCATGGTATTTTTATACAACTCTTTGTGTGATGAGTAGTTTATTATTAAGAATTTATAAGAACCAGTGAATAGAAAAAGAAATAGAATAAGAATAAGCCACAAATAATGCACAAATCTTAACATAACACCTACAAAATATGTACAATAATAATACTACATGTTAGCATGTAGAATAAAACGTTGTTTTTTTTGTAAAATTTTTAACAATTTATTTGGTAGGTAAGTTGTTGTGTTTATAATTATTGGTAGTGAAAATTTTATGTTTGCTAGTTTAGTTTGTTTGTTTTCCTGTATGGGTGGTTTTATCATCATGTTATTTAATCTTCTTTTCCAAAACTATTTTAAAACTTTACTTAATCATAATCATAACACTTTTATTTTTAGATATATATTTACACAAATTTTAACATGACAAAGTGGTTGTCGACTCAGTGACTTTTTACAAAGACTTAACAAAACTGGGGGAATGGTCCAATACCAAATACTCAAAAAAAATGGTTCTTTTTGAAAACCAGTTTTTTAACCACATCAACCGAGATCCTTGCGTTATTGACGAACATCTTGTTTTTTAAATTTTAAATGATAACGAAAAATATAAAATGCATATATATATAGACTAGTTCGGAATAAGCGTCTTTTACTGTACAAGAGAGGGTACAAAAAGAAAAAAATAAAATTTGAAAAAATCTTAGCTTTCTTAGTTTCTTAAGTTTAAACCTATACTTAATAAAAATTGCAACACTATGATTTGTTTAACTACGTTGAAGTGCTGTAATATATCAGTTTGTTCTAGATAAATTTTTGTTTTTTAATTAAACGTCACAATAGTTTAAAATCACTACTAAATTAGTATTATTCTTAACAGTGATTTCGAATTAGTAAAAATAAAGATGAAATTCGTGCTTTTAAACTAATTTTAAACCTACATAGTTTTTTAATGTATTGCTTGTAAAACTATTTAAAACCTAAAAATTAATTTTAAAAAGTACATTCCAAACTTTTAAATTAAGCATTTTCTGTAATTGAAACATTAAAAAACTGGGTAACAAGCGCGCCAGCAGCGCCGTACCTACAAAGCGGCAAAAAACTAAAACTAAAAATCCCCAAAAACTGCTTTTGCTTTTGCAATATTTAAAAAGTATTTAAGAAATTTTGAAAAGAAGGGGTCGAGATTTTAAACCAATAAATATTTGAAATATTTTAAACCGTAAAATGTACTATTCGCTCGCTGTTTCTCAATTTTCCCTCTACATATGATTGGCGCTAGTAGTTATGTACCCTCTTCCTAACACTAAAAAAGCCTTATTCCGAACTAGTCTATAAGTATCATTTAAACTTGTTGTGCGGTTATTTAAATCAGAAAAGAGGGCGGAGCGCTCTTTCTCTTATATTAAATGGGTTAAGTCATTGCGCGGTTAACCGTTGTTGATGGCGTCATCTAAAATCAACAAAACCTTAAATAGCTTTTTAGCCAATTGAAATTCTAAATATTTTACATGACTAAAATATTACCCATATTTTTCTAATACTAAAAACCTAAAAACTTTTGCTAATTACTATTATTATTTACAGCTTAAAATCACATAATGTTAATGGTAAGCATTTTCTAATGTTCGGCCGTTTTTTTTATTTTTGTGTGTGCGTTGAAACACAAAACATTTGTTTAAGTGAGGTATCATTAGTAGTGATCGACCGGGACCGGTCCCTGCCCCGGCAAACGCAATTTTCTCAACCCCGGCCCCCGCCCCGGCAATTTAGCTGTCAAATCAACCGGGGCAAAGCGGGGTAAGGACGCCTAAGAATACTAATTTAAAGCACTATATACAATTTTAGACGGTGATAAATATATAAAATTTTATTTAAAGAGCTAAAGTAATCGTTTAAATAGGAGGCTATTTATTATTTATATTTTAAGATTTTATTAAAACTCTATTGTAATAAGATTCCTTATTTTAATCATGATTCGTTATTCTAAAAATTTGAAGACTTTTTGAGCATTAAATACTATTTTGTAGATTTTATTTACAAGATAAGGATTTGACAATAGAATTCCATTCTTGAGACATATACAATAAATATTAAAGTTATTATAATATCATTGTTTATATCAAGAATATATAACCTAAGAGAATTTTCGGCTATGTGTACAGTAAATTTTTTAACTGAATTTAAAGAGAAATGATGGACATCTTACTTTCAGTGCACTTCATAAAAATTTTCTCGCACAGCGATATTTGGTACACCAAACTCGTTTTTCTCACACGTTTACAAAAAATTCGCAAAAATCGGTAATAATTGCTATTAAATTCGCTCATGTGTGATTTTGTCTATGAAAGGTTATTGTAAAATTGGACATTTTTTTGGATTATATTATATTCTTACTTTTATTTTTAGTTGTTAGTGAAACTATTTTAAAATTTAGTGATGTTAAACTATTTTTTTTAAATAAAAAATTCAAGTTGATTTCTTGTTCTTGTCTAAGTTGAAACCATTTTGTAGATTTTATTTACAAGATTAGGTTTGACAATAGAAGTCCATTCATGAAACGTATACAATAAATATATGAGTTATTATAATATCATTGTTTATATCAAAAATATATAACCCAAGAGAATTTTCGGCTATGTGTACAGTAAATTTTTTAAACTAAATTTAAAAGAGATATGATGCACATATTACTTTTCGGCGCAAATTACTTTCTGTGCACCCAACAAAATTTTTCTCCCACAGCGATATGTTGTGCACCAAATTCGTTTTTGTGACATGTTTACAAAATCGCCGCGTACAAAAATTTAGCAGAAATCGGTAATAATTCCTATCAAATTCGCTCATATGTAAGTTTTTTATGGAAGGTTAACGTAACAATGGGCAATTTGTTGGGATAAAATTATATTCTTACTTTTATTTTTGGGGGTAATCCAACCTTTCTAAAAATTAGTGGTTCTAAAACAATTTTTAAAAAAAAAATTTCAGTTGAATTCCTGGTTTTAATTAAAGATTTTTAAAATTAATTCCGGAAATACCCCAAGTTTCCAAAAATTTGGGTCGGGGTCTATGGGGGTTTTCTTCCTCTTGCGAAGAAACCATCCCCCTTAATCACTCTACTTTTGCGGGGTCAATTTTTTTTAACCGCCCCAAACCCCAAACTTGATTTTTTTTAAAAAGGAAATTGGTTGGAATGGTTGGAATTAAATTGGGAAAAGTTTTCCGAAAAAAATTTGCTTAAAAAATCAATTAATACGTGTCAAAAATTTACAATATTAAATACTTGACACAGTCTAACAGGTGTACCACCCGGTCCAAAGTTTTTTGTCAAAAGTTTTTTTGCCACCCAGTTTGTGTAAACCTGGTCCAAAATTTTGTGAATACCAGGAAGGAAAAGTGCTAGTTATTTAAATAGAAATTCCAGTAAAAATTATTTTTGAGCTTTTATTTTTAAACAAATTTGCTAATTTAGTTTAAGATTTTTATAATTATATTTTTAATAAAAGTAAGCATATATAACCCAAAAATAGTGAAAACCTAGTTTTTAAACAAAAAATTTGCTGAAAATTCGAATTTGTGCGACTTTAATACTCAAAACCCGCCATTTTTTTTTATATTTAATAGGCACACTGTTGTTTTGTTTTTTTTTAAATTAATTTTTAACGCACGAAATTTTTAACAAAGTGTTAGTGTTTTGCAGTCCATATGGGAACTTTTCTTCCAGTTTTGAGTGAAATGCACTACACAAAAAAACGGGTATTGACAGCAAGAAAAATCTCTGCGTAAGAAATCAGTGGTATATGCACAGAAAGTCGCGTGCGTTAGAAATGTTGCGTTTTTCTTGCACAATTTTATTCAAACACTTAATGTATAATCGGAAATTTTCTTGGGCCATATGTTTTTGATAAATCTCGAGAAATTACAAAAAGTAGTGCAAAATCACAAAAAACAATTTCATTGCAAAAGTTCACGTGACATTGATTTTATGATTTTTTGCTAAAAAATAAGTTAGCTGATTAAAATGACTAAAACTAACAACTTGAAACAAGCTAGAAAGCGAACATAGTCGCTTTTTGCTTGTACTCGCAATAATTTAATTATTTTACGTTTTATAATATAAAAAGTATTTTTTTAATTTTAAAAAAGTGGTAATGAAGCTTTAACAATTTTCTAACAATTTAAAATAAAAAGGTGCTCCTCCTGTATGTTTAGACCGAAAAATGTTGAATAGAGGCATGTAAGTGAAGTTCTAAAAAAGTTTTTTCTTCAAAATAACATTCTTGAAGACTAGCATTTTTTAGATTTAGAGTTACATTTCTACAATTATCAACATATTCGATTTATTGTAATATAAAAAAATTTCGCTATTGTCAAATAATTTTTTTATATGGGCATCCAATTTTGAGTTT
>JASAMX010001588.1:0-13244 GCA_030248175.1 Microlaimidae sp. YZB2_3 | reverse complement strand
AGGTCCAAGTACAAAGCCTTGTAGAACTCAGCTTTTGATTTTCCGAGATAATGATTCAGATTCATTTATAAATACTTTTGTATTTCTGCCTATCAAAAATGCTTTATCCATTTCAAAAATCTTTTATTTACACCAAGTTTATTTAAATTAAAAATTAATTTTTTGTGAGAAACCTTATCAAACGCTTTTGCAAAATCCAAATAAATGACGTCTACTGATTTTTGTTTTTTAAAGAAAGAGTCTAATTGTTAAATGTTTCCAAGAGCTGTGTTATAGTTAAACTTTTAGGCGTAAAGCCATGCTGGCACCTAGACAAAATATCTATAAAACGTCAAAAGTTCATCTTTAACCAAACGCTCTCTTATTTTACACACATTTGAAGTTAATGAAACTGGACGATAGTTATTTGGATCATTTTTTGTACCTTTTTTAAAAAAAGGTATACCAAAAGCAGTTTTCCAGTCTTCTGGTAAAACACCCAAATTAAAAACTTTTTGAAAAATTTTTGACAAAGGTTCTGCAACTACAACAGGAAGCCGTTTAAAAAAAGCTGGCAGACCATCTGGCGTTCGAGATAACTTATTTGGTAATTTTTTAATTGCTTTAACAGCATTCCTTACACTAAAAAATATATTTTCTATATTTCCTTCCGTTCTTGGTGTGATTTCAGGCAGACTTCCATTATTCTCAGTTAACACAGAACTAAAATAATCAGCTAAAAGTTTCTCTTTTTCCATATCACTTGTGGTGCAAAAAGTGTATTGCTTTTTAAAGGTAGTATTGTCTGTTTATTTTTTATTTTGCGATTTATAAATTTGTAAAATACAATTTTATTAGATGAATTTAAAATCTGTTTTTCTTTATCTATATGTAAATTTTTGATTATGGTTTTCTAATCATCACAGAGTTTTTTATATTCATTTTAAGTTTTTTTTTGTATCCATGCCAAATTTTACGTTTTTTATTTTGCAGTTTTTTAATGTATTTGGGGTATTTTTGGATAAGTTTTTCTAATTTTATTTTTTTCATTGGTACATGATTTCTAATTCCTTCGTTAATCACTGCTTTAAAGCATTGCCAATAATCTTTTACTGTAGAACAAGATAGAAAAAATTGATCCCAGTCCATAGCCATCAGAAAAAGAGTTAAAACTTCATAGTCACCTTTAGAAAAATCCGGTACATACTGAACTTTTGATTTATCATAATGCGTAAATAAGTTACTATTTATTGAAAATCTTACTGAATGATGGTCAGAAGTTTAAAAACTAGGTAACAGTTGTATTTCACTTATAATTTGAGCCATAAGCAGGGAATTTATAGCGATCGGAAACTTTTGGGAACTTGGAGCCACGAACAATGGGAACTTAAAGCCCTTAAAGGTGCGGTGCATAGTCAAACAAGTTTTCTTTGATTTTGATATTTTTTGTGAAAACTCCTGCCCCCAACACAAAAAAATTTTTATCAAAATATCTCCAGTGGTTCAGCGATATGACCCCTCACAAATGGCTTTTTGTGCTTGAGAGATTGTTTAATAGGTATAAAAATTTAAGTTAAAAAATATGCACTAAAAGAAAGCGGCTACTTTCCAGTTTAATTTGATACCTCGATTGTTAAGATTGGTACAGTATTAATCGACAAATTCCATTTCCCGTGCAAAAAATCCTTTATTTTTGCCTTAAAAACACCAAACGACAGCAATGATCTGATTGGTTGGCCCAAAATTTTTGCCTACACTTCGTATTTTAAAAAAAAAATCGTGGGATTGTCAAAGGATTGTCGCGGGATTGGAAAGAAATCTTTAAGTACAGATTTGTCAAAAAAAAACTATTTTTTGGAGGGGTCATATCTCCTGAATCACTGGAGATATTTTGATAAAAAAATTTTGGTGGGCTTCTTGGAGCAGTGGTAAGATTTTCACAAAAAATTATCAAAATCGAAGACAGAAAGTTTGACTCCTCACCTCACCGTTAAGAAAAAAAATTATTTGGGCTTAGGTTTAGGTTTTGTTTAGGCTTAGAGAAACGTTTTAGTGATTTTTGATCTTCGCTCCAAGTGTGCTATTTTTGGCTCCAAGTTCCCTCGGTTCCATCGACCCTAAATGCGTTCAAACTTTGGGTGTTTTTAATTTTCAAGAATTTAGTATAGCACTGAGTTTTTGTTTACGACCTTTATATTTTTATTTTTTTGTACAAAATATTTAAGATTTGTCGCTTTTTTGATAGACTAAACAAATCAAAAAAAAAACAGAAAAAACTACAAAAATGGATTGTATAAAGTTTATTACTATTGGTTTATTTTAACAAAAATAGTTCACATTATTTGAATTTTTTACAAAAAATACAACCGAAATGCTAATGCTTCATTGATTATACCTTTTTATTTAATTTTTGTATTTCTTAGATTTGGAGCAACATAATTGGTTTATAAATTCTTAATTTTGGACGGCAAGATATCCGCATAATTTTAGCTGGATTTAGTTGTTTATTTAAAACTATTAAGTAACTATAGTCTATACAAAAATGATGCGGACTGGCGACATCACTCGAACTTTGAAATGTTATATATCCATAACGGAGATTAGAATATGTGCGGGACATATATGGGAGCATAGCTTAGACTCTTGACTATCTTTTGAAAAGGTTAGGAAAAAAATATTTTTTGATGACGTCATCACTACAGCCGATGGGGTGAAAAAACCTGGTCCCAAAAAAAACAAAACTTTTTTATTAGTATGAAATAAGAAACGCCGCTTAATATGCTGTTAAAACATACTTTTCTGAGTTTTTTCTGAAAGTTTGAGCAAAATCGTATCATAAAAAATTTTTTTATGATGCGTTAAATACGCGCGGTTTTCGGGATTTTGCGCCAAATTTTGACCGCGCTAATACACTGTCGGAATTATAAATTTATTTTTGCTTCCTGCTCAAAGTGTGTAATTATAATAATTGTGTTATATTTTCTTTTGAATTGTTTATTTATAAATTTTATTTTTAACGTACTCGTTAACTCTGGCCTTTTGTAAATTTCTTGAATTTTGTTGTTTTGTAATTTTATTTTTAGTCATTTAGTTTATTAGTAATACTAATGGTTACGTTTATAACTATTTATTATCGTGATGACAAGCTATTATTTCACGTCTTAATTGCAATAACATATAAAGATATTCTTCTATCAATCGTTTTTGGTTAAAGCATTATGACGTATGTTTCTAACATAAAAATAAAATAATACTTGGGATAAAAATAATTTAATAAGTGAAATAGTACTAAATTGAAGGGAAAATAAAGTCATCAAAAACAACGCATTTGGGACTATAATACTAATCTATATATAAATCGACGTAGTGTCTGTCTGTCTGTCTATCTGTCTGTATGTCTGTCTGTCTGTCTGTGTGTGTTCCTTAACTCCTCCCTCACCACCCAACGGATTCAGGTGAATGAGGTATCGTTGAAAAGCTTATACCTGGGGAGTGTTTTAAGGGAGTCAAAATTTCGAAAAATTTTACATGTACATCTTAACATTGGACAACACATTTTCACCAAATTTCTTTTACCAATAATGGCTAACTATTAGAATGTTTTTCTAATGAATATTTAAAACAAAAAATATTTAACCAAACTTTTTTGTTAAAATAACACGCTTACTGTATTATAAATTTCACAAAATGCCCATATGAAATAGTTAAAAAATGAGATTATTTTAATGTTAAGCACTTAAAAACTTAAAAAAATATTTCAAAAAACAAAAATTATTAGTCCTTTCTAATGCTCAAACAAAAAGAACAAAAAAAAGAAAATAAAAACTTTACTCGTAGCAGCTTGCCTTCAACCAACAATTTGTTTTAATCATTTTACTTAGCATTATTTTTCAAATAACTCACTTATATTAGTTTAGAGTAAAAAATATGTAGCATACTGCAAGTGAGTATAGTTTTGGCAGCTAAGGGGGGGGGCGTTTGGGTGGTTGGTTACCCAAGGTAAATTGCTTCTTTAAATCTAGGAGAAAAGTCCTAGAAAGCTCTTCTGTATTCGCTAGCTTTCTAGGAGGTAAACCAGGAAAGAAAATTTTGAAATCTAGAAGAGGGTTAGGGTAGGTCTGGTTTTTAAAACAAAATACGTTTTAGGTGTCCGATTAAAATTTTGAAACGGAGTCGGGTTAAAAAAAATTAAGAATTTTTGGAGGAGAAATGGATTTTTGTCTTGGACGGGCTAAAATTTTGAGGTTAGAAGCGAAGGGTTGAACCCCAGCACACCTCCCCTTTTCACTGATATAAATTAAACAATCATGTTTTTTGCTGGTGAGATCACTTAAGATTTTTTAAAAATTTGTCATTTTATTGGCAAAAGCTAACGTTATGCCGGGCTCATACCTTCTGCCGAGCTTTCGCCAGCTAATTTTAGTGACAGTAATTTTTAGCTAATGACACTCGTAGGCGGTTAAAATAAATAAAATTAAAATGGAAATCTTTATGCTAGACAACAGACTCCCCAACCACAAAACAAATTAGACTAAATAAAGTGTCATCACAAACCGTGCAGGGATTATCATAGAAGGGTTGGATTTTGAAAAAGAAAGTTCGCAAATGAATCCGAAAAATCCAGGAAAAATTATTTGTCAGCCGTATGGCTGACTGACACGGGCCACTTGTTTTTAAAATGGTTAATAGTAATGGCAAAACATATGCAATTTAATTACTTATATTTTGTGTGTTTTAAATCTTTTTACTAATTAGGTTTTAAAAAGCGTAATTAATAAATCACTTGTATAACGCTTTGTTTAATTTAGCATAAGCATGAATTGCGCGCAGCTTATTGGTCTTTCAGTATGATGATTCTCAGTATGACGAGTAGTATGTTTGGTATTATTTTCTATCGCCGCCGTTGTCCAACCAAAGAATTCAGGAGAGTAAACAGTTGAGAGGCACTTTTCAGACAGCAGTTTTTAGTTAAGTGAGATGCAAAAACCAGTTTTTATTTTGAAATGAGTGTCCGCTATCATAAGACAACCCTGATTGATTTTCAAGGGATCATAGCTGAAAACAGAACAATAATAAAAATTTAAAAGCACATACTTTGTTTTAAACTAAGCTATTACCATTTATAAATCAAAGCAGTGATTATAATTGACAATCATAATTAAAAATTTTAATTAAATCAATCCTTTACATAAACAATTTAGTTTGATTTTACTCGTTAACTTTATTAAAATGATTGCAACCCTATTGATATGCTTTTTTATTATAGTGGGTTTTATAATTTTAAAAACCGCCTACCATCTTTATTCTCAAAGTGATAAGTTTTAAAAACCGAAAATTGCCTATAAAAATTTAGTAATACATCATAATTTGACTGAGTGTCATCATATAATTATTTAAGAGATTCACAATAGAAATTAAACTTATTTTTACAAATTACTAATTTTATTAACTAAGTGTCATCATATAATTATTTGACTGAGTGTCATCATATAATTATTTAAGAGATTCACAATAGAAATTAAACTTATTTTACAAATTACTAATTTTATTTACTAACTAATAACTAATACTAATTTTAAAATTTCTATAATCATTTTACGAAAGTAAATCTATTATTAAATCACACTATAGTCTATACAAAAATGATGCGGACTGGCGACAAAACTCAAACTTTGAAAAGTCATATCTCCGTAAGGCAAGGTAGAATATGTACAGGACATATATCGGGCATAGCACAGACTTTTGGCTATTTTTTGAAAAAGTTAGAAAAACCCTACAGCCGATGCGGTGAAAAAACCTGGTCTCAAAAAACAAAACCTTTTTTATTTGTACGAGATAAAAAACGCTGCTCAGTATGCTATTAAAACATACTTTTTCGAGTTGTTTTCTGAAAATTTGAGTGAAATTTGTTTGCTCAATTTTTTTATGATGCGTTGAAAGCGCGCGGTTTTCGAGATTTTTTGCCAAATTAATACAATGCAAAAAAAGGTTTTGTTTTGCTCTCTGCTCGGCGTGTGTACGATTTTGATCATATTGTTATATATCAAATGTCCGCTGTTTTTTTATTTCTTACTTTTGACATAAAAACTTTTTCGGGGGTTGACCCCCCGGGGCTAGGGGGAGCACACACAAATGCCGAAAATTCTGTTCAAAATTTTTTTTCAAAACCATCAAAAATGTAAAATTTGTCACATATGACGAATTTTATGATATATCGTTCGTGTAAAAAAACCTTATATTAAGTTTACAATAAGCTGTCAAAAATGACGAATTTGAAATTTGAATGATTCCAAGCCCGTATGCTGGCAGCAGCAAACCTTTCAATTAACAAGTTTTACAAGAATAATAAACTTTAAAAGATTATTTATTTATTTTATTAAAAAATGGTCAAAAAAACCCATGAAAACGCAAAATAAATCTCCGTTAAAACTTGAAAATCTTTTTTGTGCTATGCGAATTTTGTTCATTACTTAGTAGTAATTGATGATTGGTATTGGCTCTACCGCCATTAAAATGACGCAATTTCAGACCAGATCGCGGATACAAACTGTTTTACACGAAAAATAGCATTACTATAAAAAATTACATTTGGATATTGGCAAACGTTGGGAGACATAGTTATTAAAAATTTATTTCTGTGTTGATAAGGAAATATGTTTGCAAGTAAAAAACACATTAAAAAAAGAATTTTTTTAGCTGAAATATTTGCCAATTCTTGTAGTAGGATTTTAGCTTTGAAAATATGTTTATCCAACAAAAAGCCCTGGAAATTTGAAAAAAATGGGTTTTTAAGGCTTATTTTTTTGTAAAAATTCTTAACTTAAAGGTTTGCTGCTGCCGGCATATGTACGGGCTTGGAAATGCTTTCAAATTTTAAATTCGTCATTTTTGCACATTTTTTATTTAATACAAGTGGCCCCGTGTCAGCCATACGGCTGACAAATAACTTTTCCTGTATTTTTCGGATTCATTTGCGAACTTTTTTTTCAAAATTCAACCCCTCTACAGATAATTCCTGAACTGCACGGTTTGTGATGACACTTTATTTTAGTCTAATTTGTTTTGTGGTTTGGGAGACAGGACCGTTTCTAGCATAAAGATCTTCATTTTAAATTTATTTATTTCAACTGCCTTATGAAGAGGCTCCCCGAACTATAAGCTTTTCGGTGATATCTCATTTAGCCTAATTTTTTTGTCTTTGAATCGGCTTAAACTTATTGGTTAGAATAATTGGTCAATGGAAAGCCAGAATATTATGTTTTTTTTTAAAGGTGTACATAGACATCTTAATAATGGACAAGATATTTTCACTAAAAAGAGGAGAAGAATTCTACTCCCCGATTGAAGAACAAAGTAGGCTAAATGAGACATCATTGCAAAGATCACAGTCCGGGGAATTTCATAATGAGTGTCAAATATATAAAAAATAACATGAACATACACATCTTTATGCTGGACAGGAAATTTTCACAAAAAGGGGGATGTGCTTGCCTCTCCAACCACAAAAAAATTAGGCTAAATGAGATATCACCGAAAAGCTTATAGTTCGGGGAGCCTCTTCATAAGGCAGTTGAAATAAATAAAATTAAAATGAAGATCTTTATGCTAGAAAACGGACCCGTCTCCCCAACCACAAAACAAATTAGACTAAATAAAGTGTCATCACAAACCGTGCAGTTCAGGAATTATCGTAGAGGGGTTGAATTTTGAAAAAAAAGTTCGCAAATGAATCCGAAAAATACAGGAAAAGTTATTTGTCAGCCGTATGGCTGACACGGGCCACTTGTATTAAATAAAAAATGTGCAAAAATGACGAATTTAAAATTTGAAAGCATTCCAAGCCCGTACATATGCCGGCAGCAGCAAACCTTTAAGTTAAGAATTTTTACAAAAAAATAAGCCTTAAAAACCCATTTTTTTCAAATTTCCAGGGCTTTTTGTTGGATAAACATATTTTCAAAGTTTAAATCCTACTACAAAATTGGCAAATATTTCAGCTAAAAAAATTCTCTTTTTAATGTGTTTTTTACTTGCAAACATATTTCCCCGATTGTCAACACAGAAATAAATTTTTAATAACTATGTCTCCCAACGTTTGCCAATATCCAAATGTAATTTTTTAAAGTAATGCTATTTTTCGTGTAAAACCGTTTGAATCCGCGATCTGGTCTGAAATTGCGTCATTTTAATGGCGGAAGAGCCAATAAAAATCATCAATTACTACTAAGTAATGACAAAAATTCGCATAGCACAAAAAGTATTTTCAAGTTTTAACGGAGATTTATTTTGCGTTTTCATGGGTTTTTTTGACCATTTTTTAATAAAATAAATAAATAATCTTTTAAAGTTTATTATTCTTGTAAAACTTGTTAATTGAAAGGTTTGCTGCTGCCAGCATACGGGCTTGGAATCATTCCAAATTTCAAATTCGTCATTTTTGACAGCTTATTGTAAACTTAATATAAGGTTTTTTTACACGAACGATATATCAAAATTCGTCATATGTGACAAATTTTACATTTTTGATGGTTTTGAAAAAAAATTTTGAAAAGAATTTTCGGCATTTGTGTGTGCTCCCCCTAGCCCCGGGGGGTCAACCCCCGAAAAAGTTTTTATGTCAAAAGTAAGAAATAAAAAACAGCGGACATTTGATATATAACAATATGATCAAAATCGTACACACGCCGAGCAGAGAGCAAAACAAAACCTTTTTTTGCATTGTATTAATTTGGCAAAAAATCTCGAAAACCGCGCGCTTTCAACGCATCATAAAAAAATTGAGCAAACAAATTTCACTCAAATTTTCAGAAAACAACTCGAAAAAGTATGTTTTAATAGCATACTGAGCAGCGTTTTTTATCTCGTACAAATAAAAAAGGTTTTGTTTTTTGAGACCAGGTTTTTTCACCGCATCGGCTGTAGGGTTTTTCTAACTTTTTCAAAAAATAGCCAAAAGTCTGTGCTATGCCCGATATATGTCCTGTACATATTCTACCTTGCCTTACGGAGATATGACTTTTCAAAGTTTGAGTTTTGTCGCCAGTCCGCATCATTTTTGTATAGACTATAGTGTGATTTAATAATAGATTTACTTTCGTAAAATGATTATAGAAATTTTAAAATTAGTATTAGTTATTAGTTAGTAAATAAAATTAGTAATTTGTAAAATAAGTTTAATTTCTATTGTGAATCTCTTAAATAATTATATGATGACACTCAGTCAAATAATTATATGATGACACTTAGTTAATAAAATTAGTAATTTGTAAAAATAAGTTTAATTTCTATTGTGAATCTCTTAAATAATTATATGATGACACTCAGTCAAATTATGATGTATTACTAAATTTTTATAGGCAATTTTCGGTTTTTAAAACTTATCACTTTGAGAATAAAGATGGTAGGCGGTTTTTAAAATTATAAAACCCACTATAATAAAAAAGCATATCAATAGGGTTGCAATCATTTTAATAAAGTTAACGAGTAAAATCAAACTAAATTGTTTATGTAAAGGATTGATTTAATTAAAATTTTTAATTATGATTGTCAATTATAATCACTGCTTTGATTTATCAAATGGTAATAGCTTAGTTTAAAACAAAGTATGTGCTTTTAAATTTTTATTATTGTTCTGTTTTCAGCTATGATCCCTTGAAAATCAATCAGGGTTGTCTTATGATAGCGGACACTCATTTCAAAATAAAAACTGGTTTTTGCATCTCACTTAACTAAAAACTGCTGTCTGAAAAGTGCCTCTCAACTGTTTACTCTCCTGAATTCTTTGGTTGGACAACGGCGGCGATAGAAAATAATACCAAACATACTACTCGTCATACTGAGAATCATCATACTGAAAGACCAATAAGCTGCGCGCAATTCATGCTTATGCTAAATTAAACAAAGCGTTATACAAGTGATTTATTAATTACGCTTTTTAAAACCTAATTAGTAAAAAGATTTAAAACACACAAAATATAAGTAATTAAATTGCATATGTTTTGCCATTACTATTAACCATTTTAAAAACAAGTGGCCCGTGTCAGTCAGCCATACGGCTGACAAATAATTTTTCCTGGATTTTTCGGATTCATTTGCGAACTTTCTTTTTTCAAAATCCAACCCTTCTATGATAATCCCTGCACGGTTTGTGATGACACTTTATTTAGTCTAATTTGTTTTGTGGTTGGGGAGTCTGTTGTCTAGCATAAAGATTTCCATTTTAATTTTATTTATTTTAACCGCCTACGAGTGTCATTAGCTAAAAATTACTGTCACTAAAATTAGCTGGCGAAAGCTCGGCAGAAGGTATGAGCCCGGCATAACGTTAGCTTTTGCCAATAAAATGACAAATTTTTAAAAAATCTTAAGTGATCTCACCAGCAAAAAACATGATTGTTTAATTTATATCAGTGAAAAGGGGAGGTGTGCTGGGGTTCAACCCTTCGCTTCTAACCTCAAAATTTTAGCCCGTCCAAGACAAAAATCCATTTCTCCTCCAAAAATTCTTAATTTTTTTTAACCCGACTCCGTTTCAAAATTTTAATCGGACACCTAAAACGTATTTTGTTTTAAAAACCAGACCTACCCTAACCCTCTTCTAGATTTCAAAATTTTCTTTCCTGGTTTACCTCCTAGAAAGCTAGCGAATACAGAAGAGCTTTCTAGGACTTTTCTCCTAGATTTAAAGAAGCAATTTACCTTGGGTAACCAACCACCCAAACGCCCCCCCCCCTTAGCTGCCAAAACTATACTCACTTGCAGTATGCTACATATTTTTTACTCTAAACTAATATAAGTGAGTTATTTGAAAAATAATGCTAAGTAAAATGATTAAAACAACTTGTGGGTTGAAGGCAAGCTGCTATGAGTAAAGTTTTTATTTTCTTGTTTTTCTTATTTTTGTTTGAGCATTAGAAAGGACTAATATTTTTGGTTTTTTGAAATATTTTTTTAAGTTTTTAAGTGCTTAACATTAAAATAATCTCATTTTTTAACTATTTCATATGGGCATTTTGTGAAATTTATAATACAGTAAGCGTGTTATTTTAACAAAAAAGTTTGGTTAAATATTTTTTGTTTTAAATATTCATTCCAGAAAAACATTCTCAATAGTTAGCCATTATTGGTAAAAGAAATTTGGTGAAAATGTGTTGTCCAATGTTAAGATGTACATGTAAAATTTTTCGAAATTTCGACTCCCTTAAAACACTCCCCAGGGTATAAGCTTTTCAACGATACCTCATTCACCTGAATCCGTTGGGTGGTGAGGGAGGAGTTAAGGAACACACACAGACAGACAGACAGACATACAGACAGATAGACAGACAGACAGACACTACGTCGATTTATATATAGATTAGTATTATAGTCCCAAATGCGTTGTTTTTGATGACTTTATTTTCCCTTCAATTTAGTACTATTTCACTTATTAAATTATTTTTATCCCAAGTATTATTTTATTTTTATGTTAGAAACATACGTCATAATGCTTTAACCAAAAACGATTGATAGAAGAATATCTTTATATGTTATTGCAATTAAGACGTGAAATAATAGCTTGTCATCACGATAATAAATAGTTATAAACGTAACCATTAGTATTACTAATAAACTAAATGACTAAAAATAAAATTACAAAACAACAAAATTAAGAAATTTACAAAAGGCCAGAGTTAACGAGTACGTTAAAAATAAAATTTCTAAAATGAAACAATTCAAAAGAAAATATAACACAATTATTATAATTACACCTTGAGCAGGAAGCAAAAATAAATTTATAATTCCGACAGTGTATTAGCGCGGTCAAAATTTGGCGCAAAATCCCGAAAACCGCCGTATTTAACGCATCATAAAAAAATTTTTTATGATACGATTTTGCTCAAACTTTCAAAAAAAAACTCAGAAAATTATGTTTTAACAGCATATTAAGCGGCGTTTCTTATCTAATACTAATAAAAAAGTTTTGTTTTTTTCGGGACCAGGTTTTTTCACCACATCGGCTGTAGTGATGACGTCATCAAAAAATATTTTTTTCCTAACCTTTCAAAAGATAGTCAAGAATCTAAGCTATGCTCCCATATATGTCCCGCACATATTCTAATCTCCATTATGGATATATAACATTTCAAAGTTCGAGTGATGTCGCCAGTCCGCATCATTTTTGTATAGACTATAGTTACTTAATAGTTTTAAATAAACAACTGAATCCAGCTAAAATTATGCGGATATCTTGCCGTCCAAAATTAAGAATTTATAAACCAATTATGTTGCTCCAAATCTAAGAAAAATACAAAAATTAAATAAAAAGGTATAATCAATGAGAGCATTAGCATTTCGGTTGTATTTTTTGTAAAAAATTCAAATAATGTGAACTATTTTTGTTGAAATAAACCAATAGTAATAAACTTTATACAATCCATTTTTGTAGTTTTTTCTGTTTTTTTTTTTGATTTGTTTGGTATCTGGAAACGACAAATCTTAAATATTTTGTACAAAAAATAAAAATATAAAGGTCGTAAACAAAAACTCAGTGCTATACTAAATTCTTGAAAATTAAAAACACCCAAAGTTTAAACGCCGTTAGGGTCGATGGGAATAAAGAGGGAACTTGGAGCCAAAAATAGCACACTTGGAGCGAAGATCAAAAATCACTAAAACGTTTCTCTAAGCCTAAACAAAACCTAAACCTAAGCCCAAATAATTTTTTCTTTTTAACGGTGCGGTGAGGAGTCAAACTTTCTGTCTTCGATTTTGATAATTTTTTGTGAAAATCTTACCACTGCTCCAAGAAGCCGACCAAAAATTTTTTATCAAAGTTTCTCCAGTGATTCAGGAGATATTGACGCCTCCAAAAAAATAGTTTTCTTTAGACAAATCTGTACTTAAAGATTTCTTTCCAATCCCGCGACAATCCTTTGACAATCCCACGATTTTTTTTTTAAAATACGAAGTGTAGGCAAAAATTTTCGAGCAGCAAATTCAGGATCATTGCTGTCGTTTGGTGTTTTTAAGGCAAAAATAAAGGATTTTTTTTACGGGAAATGGAATTTGTCGATTAATACTGTACCAATCTTAACAATCGAGGTATCAAATTAAACTGGAAAGTAGCCGCTTTCTTTTAGTGCATATTTTTTAACTTAAATTTTTATACCTATTAAACAATCTCTCAAGCACAAAAAGCCATTTGTGAGGGGTCATATCGCTGAACCACTGGAGATATTTTGATAAAAATTTTTTTGTGTTGGGGGCAGGAGTTTTCACAAAAA
>JASAMX010001587.1:0-12978 GCA_030248175.1 Microlaimidae sp. YZB2_3 | reverse complement strand
ACGTGTTTCGCCTGTGGTGTGAGGGCGTTGTTGCTGTGGCGTGAACGTGTTATCACTGTGGTGTTAACGCGTTGTTGCTGTGGTGTGAACGCGTTGTTGCTGTGGTGTGAACGTGTTATCACTGTGGTGTGAACGCATTGTTGCTGAGGTGCAAACGCGTTATTGCTGCAGTGTAAACGCGTTATTGCTGCAGTGTAAACGCATTGTCAATGCAGTGTAAACGCGTTATTGCTGTGGTGTGAATGTGTTGTTGCTAAGTTGCAAACGCGTTATTGCTGTGGCGTGAATGCGTTCTTGCTGAGGTGCAAACGCGTTATCACTGTGGTGTGAACGCGTTCTTGCTGTGGCATGAATGCATTCTTGCTGAGGTGCAAACGTGTTATCCCTGTGGTGTGAACACGTTTCTATTATTAAAAAAGTTTTTGTTTAGTATCGGTCAAAAATATTTTTCTTTAAGCTTGAAACAGTTTTCTCTGTTAATAGATTTGTGGTCAATTTAAAAAAAATTACACATGTCCTCATCACCTAAAATTGTCAAATAATAGTTTATAACACAACTAAGTTTTGTTCAAAAATGATTAAGACTGGCTACATGTTTTGACGATCACATCACAAAATATAAAGCAAAACGATAATAAATGTTTTTTCTGGTTTAATAAAAAAATAAATTGTTTTGTAGGTTAATCAAAAATTGTTCCAAAAATAGAGCAGGAAATATGTTGTTCTGTTTAGCGGTACGAAAATTAAAAAAAAGTGCCATACAACCATTTGGGATCTTAAACGATTGTCCGATACAGATAGAACGAGGGTTTTAAAATCAAAAAGTTGTTCCAAGCATAGGGCAGGAAATGTTTGGTTCTTATTGCAAAATGCCGCACGACCAGGCGGGATCCAACACGATCGTCGAGTACAGGGGCCGGTAATTTCCGATCAGTTCGCATGAGCGGGTGCCGCTGTTGTAATTGAATCTGTAGCAGTTCCCATTGTCGCCGCACAACGCCACGCACATAATCCTGGCAAAAGCAACGCTGGTGGAAATTACGACGCCTGGGTATTTGCCGCCCTCTTGGATCTGGTATTCTTGTTGTATGCTGGATTTTGACGTATCTAAATTTATACCAGTATATATTTTGAGCTTAAATAAGCTTGAAAACTTTAATTTAAGGGATGCATATCATTATGTATATCGAACTTAAATAAGCTTGAAATCTTTAGTTTAAGGAACTCACGCTTTGAAATCTCTAATTTAAGGGACGGAGCTCTGGAGCTCCAAAATTTCCTGCACTTTAAATGGTAGGAACATCACTACTGTAAATAGTTCAAAAAAAGCTGCATATTGTGATGAACCATAACTGGAGGGGAGATAAGACAACTGTTTTTTTGGAGACATAAAAAAATTAACAGTGTCGCGATTTCAACCCGCGTCTCCTTTCCTTGTATCCCAATGTTTTTAAGTTTGCACACTGTCACTGGACCAAAAGGGCGTAGCAAATTACATTACAAAGTCTCTTATACTTGCTCTTATTCTTCATCACTTTCATTACCCGTTTACACCTGTTTCCAGTTCCCAGATCATGGTTTCAGATTCCAGAAACAGCAAAAACAAGTGTTCACACCTCTTTCCCAAATCTCAGTCCCCAGAAGACTTGGAGCAGCGCTTCAACTTCTGGGAAAAATTAAGGGAAAGCGAGCGAAGAGGCATCTTCGTGCATATATCACACGCGCTCAGTACACACATACAGACTTTTTTACATAATAATGTTGGTAATTATGTCAACTAAGGACACACACTAGCTGTATAATATTGATTTTTTTTTGAAATCCTTTGTGCCAATTATTACAATGCTCCGCTTCTTTTTTGTTTCTTTAAGCGGGTGTACAAATATGGAAAGAAAAATTGTTGTTTTTAACCAAAACAATAGTATTACGATATTTTTACACGAATTTAAAAGTTTTAGTTTAAAAAAAAAGTTTTTAAAATATCAATTTATTTATAAAGTAATAAATTTTTACGTTTTATTTAACTAGACTTGATTTTTAACATTTTTTTGATAATTCAATTTAGCACCTTAGAAATTATTCTTAAAATATTCTTTATTTGTGTTTTTAACGATTATTTTGTATTCGTACGTACGATTTTTAATATCAAAAGTTTCGCTTTTGTTTTGTTCTGTTGCTTGAAACGGGCACAAATATGATACAAAAATTGTAAATTTTTTGCCCAAATCATTGCTAAAACAATTTTTTAAACAAATTTTAAAGTTTAATAGTTTTTTATAGTATAAAAAAATAATTTATATAATCAAAATGATTGTAAAATATTAATTTACAATAATAATAATAATAATAATTACTTTAATAATAATAATAATAATAATAATAATAATAATAATAATAATAATAATAATAATAATAATAATAATTACTAATAATAATAATTATGCAATAATTACTTTAGGTATGAGCAGCGATAACAATCTCAAAGGTTTTAATTTTTATATTTATATTTTATATTTTTATTATTTATTAATTTTTAAATGATCATTACTTAAAACCGAATAACGCTAACTTCGCTGGCTACGACGTGCTAACAGATTTGATTAAATTGTCATAAAATGGCTAAATGAGCCACAGTCCATATAAAATATATGCCACTGTGACTTATTTTTAATTTCAAATGGAACCACAATCATGTGTGCAACCAAATACTGCATATCACAATATTAACTAACAATATTATCACAATGCCGTGTGTCTCACCCGGGACTCGATCCAGGAACCTGCAGCATACAAGACGTAAGATCTGCCACTGCGCCATTCACCATTAACAAAATTAGACGTACAAATATAAAAAAACAGAAAAACCTACCGGAATGAAGTAAAGTTACATCTAATACATCAATGAAACCAATGTTGCTCAATTTAAAATAGCGGACACTATTTAGCGGCATTTCTAACGCCCACAGGTAGTTCAGGGACAATGAAGAATTGCAGTTGAAATGTACCTTTAAGTTTTTAATATTTAAATGAAATAGAAAACAATTTTAGAAAAATTAAAAATTTTTGTGGAAAGTCTCACCCCACCCACAATTATCAATTATCAAAAATTTAATAATGGTTCGATTAAGTGCTTAAATTTTTAAGCCTATGAGCCATTTTCTAGAATAAACCATGTCTCAGTTCTTTTTGGCAGCCGCAATCGGTTTGCTGTACTGTAATTTGTAAACACGATGTTTTTTTATTTTGTTTACCCAGAATAAACTTTGATTGATTGATTGATATAAATAAAATTTAAAATTCTTCTTGTATAATTAGAAACATTTAAATTTAATCACGTGTTAATTTTTTTAATATAACCTGAACCTTTTGCCGATTGGTCAAACAGCGTTTTTCCTCGATAGAAACTAAAACTCAACTTTTAATGCATAAGGATATACAGGTTTTTCATTAAAGATATCATTATTTATTAATTTGCTCTATTGATGAATGGGATTTATTTGCTATATTAATCCAATTAGATAATTTTCCTACTAAAAACCTATAATGTATACAATGTGCTATGTAATATGCGATATATTTTTGTATATTATTATAAAGTGTCAATCGATAAATCTCAGCTATTAGGCTCATTCTCACTTGAGTAACAAGTGACAAAGAAAAACATGTTCTCAAAAACATGTTCAGAAAGCATTAATAAAGGTCAGTTGTCGCTGCGGTGTAAACGCGTTATTGCTGTGGTGTGAACGCGTTATCGCTGCAGTGTAAACGCGTTATCGCTGTGGTGTAAACGCGTTATCGCTGTGGTGTGAACGCGTTATCCTTGTGGTGTGAACGCGTTGTCGCTGTGGTGTAAACGCGTTATCGCTGTGGTGTGAACGCGTTATCGCTGTGGTGTAAACGCGTTATCGCTGTGGTGTGAACGCGTTATTGCTGAGGTGCAAACGCGTTATTGCTGTGGTGTGAATGTGTTGTTGCTGAGGTGCAAACGCGTTATTGCTGTGGTGTGAACGAGTGGCTGCTGAGGTGCAAACGCGTTATTGGTGTGGTGTGAACGCGTTGTTGCTGAGGTGCAAATGCGTTATCATTGTGGTGTGAACGCGTTGTTGCTGAGGTGCAAACGCGTTAATGCTGTGGTGTTAATGTGTTGTTGCTGAGGTGCAAACGCGTTATTGCTGTGGTGTGAATGTGTTGTTGCTGAGGTGCAAACGCGTTATCTGTGGTGTGAACGCGTTGTTGCTGCGGTGTAAACGCGTTATTGCTAAGGTGCAAACGCGTTATTGCTGTGGTGTGAACGCGTTGTTTCTGAGGTGCAAACGCGTTATCTGTGGTGTAAACGCGTTGTTGCTGAGGTGCAAACGCGTTATTGCTGTGGTGTGAATGTGTTGTTGCTGTGGTGTGAACGCGTTGTTGCTGAGGTGCAAACGCGTTATCGCTGTTGTGTGAACGCGTCATCGCTGCGGTGTGAACGCGTTGTCGCTGCGATGTAAACGCGTTATTGCTGAAGTGCAAACGCGTTATCGCTGTGGCGTGAATGGGTTATTGCTGAGGTGCAAACGCATTATTGCTGTGGTGTGAATGCGTTATTGCTGTGTTGTGAACGCAAATTCCATGCAGTGTAAATGCATAATTGCTGCAGTGTGGATGCGTTGTTGCTGCGGTACAAACGCGTTGTCACTGCAGTGTAAACGCGTTATTGCTGTGGTGTGAACGCATTGTCACTGCAGTTTAAACACATTATTGCTGCGGTGTCGACGCGTTGTTCCTGTGGTGTGAACGTGTCATTGCTGTGGTGTGAACGCGTTGTCACTGCAGTTTAAACACATTATTGCTGCGGTGTGGACGCGTTGTTCCTGTGGTGTGAACGCGCTACCGCTGTGGTGTGAACGCGTTGTGGCTGAGATGCAAACGCGTTATTGCTGTTGTGAAAGCAATGTTGCTGCGGTGTGAATGCATTGTTTTTGTGGTGTGAACTCATTGTTGCTGCAGTGTGAATGCGTTCGCGTTGTTGATGCAGTGTGAATGGTTTGTCACTGAAGTTTAAACGCAATGTCACTGCGGTGTGAACGTGTTGCTGCCGCGGTGTGAACGCTTTGTCACTTGTCAATAAGGTGTGAACCAGCCCTTATTGTAATCTTGCTGCTACAGTGTGAACGCTTTGTTACTGTGGTGTGAACGCGATGTGGCTGAAGTTTCAACGCGATGTCACTACAGTGTAAATGCAATGTTGCTGCGGTGTGAACGCATTGTCGCTGTAGTGTGAACGGGTTGTTATTTCAGTGTGAATGCATTGTCACTGTGGTGTGAACGCATTTTCACTACAATGTGAACGCAATGTCGATGCGGTGTGAATGTGTTGTTGCTGCAGTGTGAACGCATTGTCACTACAGTGTGAACGCATTGTTGCTGCAGTGTAAATGCGTTGTCGCTGCCAAGAATGCATAAGAGTAGAGAATGTCCGACTGTGTGTTAAACAGTTGTTCAAATTATAGGTAGATTATTCCACGGTGTAAATTTTTTATCATGTAAAAAAATCCACAACGCGTTGTGGAATAATCTACAATTTGTTGAATAATCTACGTGACAATTTTTCTACGTATACTGTAGATTATTCTACATGAGAACCGCAATTCTTGCAAACAAAAAAACTGCACACGTATAACTCTGTGATGATGTTTTTTTTCACGTGACGTTGTCAAATATTCACCACTTTCGTTGAATCCAACGTATAAATTATTTTACATGTTAAAACATCAAATATCTTGAATAATTTGAATTATTCCACAGTATTATGTAAAAAAAATTTGTTGTATGCATTTTGCATTTACAATTTTTCATTTTGCAAACTTCGAACTGCAAAAATCCGTGAACGTAAAATACTCAGCAGAGGTTTTTTTTCCACGTAATGTTGTCAAATGTTCTAGGTTTTTTGTTGCATCGGACGTATAAATGATTTTATATGTTAAAAAATCGAATATTTTTACTAATTTGAATTTTTCGACAGTGTAGTATGTTGAAAAACTTCATCTAGGAGTTTTGCGTTCGCAAATTTTTATTTCTACGTGATACAAAATCTACACTGTGGAATAATCTACCTACAATTTGAACAAAAGTTTAACACACAGTCGGACATTCCCTACCCTTATGCATTCCTGTCGCTGCCATGTGAATGCGTTGTCGCTGTGCTGTGAACGAGATATTGCTGCAGTGTGAACGCAATGTCGCTCAGTGTGAATGCAATGTTGCTGCGGTGTGAATGTGTTGTTGCTAAAGTGTGAACACGTTTTCACTGCCGTTTGAACAAGTTGTTGCTGTAGTGTAAACGCGATGTCGCTGTGGTGTGAATTCATTGTCCCTACAGTGTGAATGCATTATTGCTGCAGTGTGAACAGAATGTCCCTGCGGTGTGAACGCGTTGTTACTTCTCAATGAGGTGTGAACCAGCCCATAGCGTAATCTCACTTAATTTACATTTAATAATTTACATGGCGTCATTTAATTTACATGAAAATTTTGTCGCGCGCAACTGACTGGCCATTGCATATGATGTCTTTTTAGGTGATTTTCCAACCAAAAACTTAAGGTGTATCCACAGTTTCAAACGCGCTTTCCAGACCTCAATCTCACGTAAATGAGATAGATCAATAGGAACAGAAAACTAAACACAACAAATTTATTCAAAACTATTGTAATTTAAAATAAAATTCTTTTAAGTTTTAGAATGTTTTTGTTGTTTTCCGCAAAATACCAATAATTCTTTAAAAAATTAAAGTTTCACAATTAAAATGCTGTAAAAATCAGAAGCATTTTTTAATTAAAATCACTTAATTTTAAAAGAATGATCAGTGGTATAGTGTTCTGGGCGTTTAGTATTCGGAACGTTCATATAAATGGATAAATTAATCCGTCCAAGTGTGGGTAATATTTTTCAATTATTTTTCTGTTCTTTTATACTTATATTTTATGCTATAAATATGTTTTAGTCAAGCCACCAAATAAATGTAAGCAATTTTTGAGTACTTTTTAATATTACTTTACTTAATATAGCGGTGTAATAAAGTTAAAAATTTTCAATTAACAAACTGTAATTTCCGAATGCCAAATATTTTTTTAAACGTCCTTTTTCGGCTCACCTTCAAAAGAGTCCCGGCACAAAAGAGTCCTGAAAAAAATCACAGCTGGCACAAAAGAGTCCCGGCACAAAAGAGTCCTGAAGAAAATGCGTTCATGTGCCCAAGCGCTTCGAGCGCTGAGGTCGGCACAAAAGAGTCCTGGCATAAAATCAATTTTCACAGCTGACATACAATGTTCACACCTCAGCTGTCTTCCAGTTTATGACGTATTTCAACACGTTGTTACTCTGACATAATGAGTCGAAAGCGTTGTAAAATACTCGTAACTTTGACTCTTTTTTTATCTTAACACATAAATAATTCAAACAAAATGAGTCACGTTGATTTTATACTGATTGTGTGTGACTCTTTGTCTAAGTAACGACGAACAGTTAATTTAAAAGATTTTTAGCTAAAAATTTTTTTAAAGTTGCTATTTTTTTTCTTGGGAAAACAAATTTTTATTCCAATAATTACAGTTTTCAATCCTTTCATTAGCGGGCTGGAGAAAAGTTACCCAGATTTTTTCATGTGGTTTTACGTTTTTTGAGCTAAAGAACGATTCTATTTAGTGTCTCGTATGTTATAACGTTTGCGTTAGACTTCAAAAGAAGGTCTAAAATTTAAAAAAAATTCTTTGAAAGACCGCTAATATTTTAACGACAACCAAAGGTGGATAATACGATAATCCGGGACAAAGGTGTGACACTCGTGTTTAACAAACGCGGCCATGCGAAAGACAACCAGCGGACGGACGGGTGTCATCGTGACGGACGGGTGTCATCGTGACGGACGAGTGTCATCGTGACGGACAGGTGTCATCGTGACGGACGGGTGTCATCGTGACGGACGGGTGTCATCGTGACGGACGGGTGTCATCGTGACGGACGGGTGTCATCGTGACGGACGGGTGTCATCGTGACGGACGGGTGTCATCGTGACGGACGGATGTCATCGTGACGGACGGGTGTCATTGTGACGGACGGGTGTCATCGTGACGGACGGGTGTCATCGTGACGGACGGGTGTCATCGTGACGGACGGGTGTCATCGTGACGGACGGGTGTCATCGTGACGGACGGGTGTCATCGTGACGGACGGGTGTCATCGTGACGGATGGGTGTCATCGTGACGGACGGGTGTCATCGTGACGGACGGGTGTCATCGTGACGGACGGGTGTCACGATAAATAGTTTGAAAACCATGTTTCTAAAAATATTTATTTAATCTTCTTGGCTGGCTTCCAAACACTTAGCTCAGCATTCTCAAGAATATAATATAGATGTAATGCATAAATAAAAAGAATATGCTTTAAGGTCTATTCATACTTATGACAAAACGTCCTTTGGACAAAGTCCAAAGGACAAACCAAAACGTCCTTTGGACAAGCCAAAACGTCCTTTGGACTTTGTCCTTTGGACGAAGTATGAACGCTACTCAGAATTTGTCCTTTGGACAAAGTCCAAAGGACAAAATCCAAAGGGAAAAGTCCAAAGGGAAAAGTCCAAAGGACGTTTTGGCTTGTCCAAAGGACAAAGTCCAAAGGGAAAAGTCCTTTGGACTTTGTCCATTGGACAAAATCCAAAGGGAAAAGTCCAAAGGACAAAAGAAGTATGAATACGTTGTCCTTTGGACTTTTCCCTTTGGACTTTTCCCTTTGGACTTTTCCTGTTGGACTTTGTCCTTTGGACAAAGTCCAAAGGACTTTTGTCCTTTGGACTTTGTCCAAAGGACGTTTTGTCATAAGTATGAATAGACCTTTACAGTAAAAGCATAAGTCACTTAGTTTTAAAGAAAGTAGTTTGACATAATCATTTGCTTTTTTTGAAACATCTTTTAAGGTTTTAATGGGTTTTTTCTCCACTTATTCAGGTGTTATTTTGAGTACCGAGCGAAGGGGGATAAATCTTTACTGGATGTATTTAATGAGCCCTCTTCCTTTTCTTCAAAAAATAATAATAAAGTGGCAAATAAAAAAATATCCCCAAAATTAAAACAAAATGACAAAGGAGCATGGAATAAATCGTTAAAATCCTTGAATATATTTTATATTTTACAAATTAAAGGATTGTAAAGAACAGAACAAATGCATATTTTGTAACTTTTTTTAAATAAGAAATACAAAAAAACTAAATACAAACTAATACATTTTTTATAAAAAATACCGCAGATTTGTCAGAATTTTAATGCAAAATAAAGTTCAGTTTACATTATTTTTAAAAATTCCCCAAAACACCAAAGAAAAGTAAAAATATTGTCTATTAAAAATTATTACGGTAGCGCAGTGGATGGTCTTTGGATACGCATTTGAGGGTCCTATGTTCGAACTCCTCCTAGGCATATTTCTAACATAAACATTAATGTTTAATTTCATTTCTTTATTTTTTTACATGAAAAAAAACCCGAATGAAAATAACGAATACTTATTTTAAAGAAATTACAATTGTGCACATTTGCATGTCATATCCTTTTGCTTCTTTCACGTATCATTTTTAAACTAAACTGAAAATTTTTTCGTTCCTGGTTATTTTTTAAACAAATAGTCCTTTTAAGTAATTGTGGGCATATTTTTCATATTTTTTAATTCATTTTATGACAAATTAATACAAATGCAACTTCTTAATTTGTTTTCGTCGTTTTTTTATATTAAAAGAGGTTAAATTTGCCCGTATTTAAATTATTTAAATTTGTATGAATGTGATTTTATACTAGCATAATAATATATTTGTGTTATTTAATCTGGTTTTCACGCAGCATCTGTTTTTTGTCGCTTATTCGAGTTTTCAAAAAAGGTACGGTATTAATTTGTAAGTTTTTAAAAGTCAGCCAGCAAGTCAAAATATGTTTAAAAACATGGTTTTTAAAGCATTTATCGTGACACCCGTCCGTCACGATGACACCCGTCCGTCACGATGACACCCGTCCGTCACGATGACACCCGTCCGTCACGATGACACCCGTCCGTCACGATGACACCCGTCCGTCACGATGACACCCGTCCGTCACGATGACACCCGTCCGTCACGATGACACCCGTCCGTCACGATGACACCCGTCCGTCACGATGACACCCGTCCGTCACGATGACACCCGTCCGTCACGATGACACCCGTCCGTCACGATGACACCCGTCCGTCACGATGACACCCGTCCGTCACGATGACACCCGTCCGTCACGATAACACCCGTCCGTCACGATGACACCCTTCCGTCACGATGACACCCGTCCGTCACGATGACACCCTTCCGTCACGATGACACCCGTCCGTCACGATGACACCCGTCCGTCACGATGACACCCGTCCGTCACGATGACACCCGTCCGTCACGATGACACCCGTCCGTCACGATGACACCCGTCCGTCACGATGACACCCGTCCGTCACGATGACACCCGTCCGTCACGATGACACCCGTCCGTCACGATGACACCCTTCCGTCACGATGACACCCGTCCGTCACGATGACACCCCTCCGTCCACTGGTTGTCTTTCGCATGGCCGCGTTTGTTAAACACGAGTGTCACACCTTTGTCCCGAATCATCGTATTATCCACCTTTGCGACAACTTAAAACCTGGGGGATTTTCATAAAATTATACGCTTAATTCATTATGTGCAGTAGTTGCGTTAACGAGTCATTATTGACTAATCAAATAAGTTTTAATCAAATACAAAATTAATAATTAATCACCAACATTTTTATTGTAAATAAATAATAAAGCGTTTCAGTAAAAAAAATCGTATTTAACATTTTTAAATCGCTTTGTTATTTTTCCCTAGAAAATTTTTTGAGTTTAGTGAATATTTACCTTACTTACTGCGTATTTTGTGGTGTTATCTATGTCATTTAAAGTTATGCTCAATAGTTTTGCTTTTCTGGTGTATTTATTTGCATTGCGTTATGATCAGAAGGATTTTAAATAAAATATTTAGCATTAATAATTCGTGTAATTTGCGTAATTCAAATGCCAAGTATTTAGTAAAAAGTTGACAAATATTTGGTTAAATAGCTACCAACACTACTCACTAAGCATCTGATAATAAAGCTACTACTGCATTCGGTAAAAAATTATCAAGTAGTTTCGAAAAATCAACCAAACATTTAGTTAAAAAAACACAGAATAATTAAATTTAAAAAATACTAAAGTTGGCAAAAAAATACAGAACCTGTAGTGGTCTGGAGGTATAACAATATTTGGTTGTTTTTTACTCGTTATTTGGTTAAAAATCAGCAAATGGGCGCAGAGAGAGTGTCTTTTTGTGTTTTTTGTTTGTTTTTTTTTAATGTGTTTTTTTTTAGTTGTGCGCAATGGCACACAAAAAGTCCCAGCGGTCTGGTCATCTTGTTGTCTGACATCTGCGGTCGTTCTTACAATTACGATTAAAACACTTGTTTGACAAAAATTGTAATATTTTAACAATGAACAAAAAAATTAGGCTAACTAAAATCAATATACTTAATTATGACAAAAACCCTAATTCAATATTAAATGATTTATAACCAAATACAACAATGATTTTTTTTAATTTTTTAAACGCTTTACAAAACTTTAAGCGTTTTAATAACTAAATAATAAAAATACTTGAAAACATTAATTTTTTACCCGAAAAATTCTTCACACAACCTCTTAAAAGGCTAATTAAAAAAAAAACAAATAAAAAACTGGAAGGCAGCTAAGGTGTGAACATTGTATGAGAGCTGTGAAAAATTGATTGTATGCAAGAACTCTTTTGTGCCGACCTCAGTGCTCGCAGCGCTTGGGCACATGAACGCATTTTCTCCAGGACTCTTTTGTGCCGGGACTCTTTTGTGCCAGGACTCTTTTGTGCCAGCTGCAATTTTTTTGAGGACTCTTTTGTGCCGGGACTCCTTTGTGCCGGACCCTCCTTTTTCAATTCAGTTTGAAATTTTGTAAAAAATGACAAAATAGAGCTTACCATGATATTTGACGTATGAAATTCGAATAACACAGTGTAGGTTCTGTTTTTTCAGACGGGTGGTTATTAAAATTTTCTTGGGTGGCCCAATTGCCATTATATTTAGCATTCATCCACATTGGGACTGGGACATTGTTCTAAATTCAATTTTATTATTAGTGAATTCAATAAAAATATAAGTAGCCTTTAAAAATGCTCTAAAACAGAGAAGAAAAATGGGCGATTTTACCCCAGGGGCATGTTTAGGCAGGAGGTGGAGATGTGTATTTTGACTATAGAAAATCTGGTTTGTACAATTGCTCACTGAATAAAAGATTTACACCTTATGATAATGATTTGTTTATATACATTAAGATTTACACAACAAGATGGTAGTTTTTTATGGGCTGATGCAATGACAATTTAAAAAAATCATACTCATACCAATATGTGACAAGCGCGAAATTGCCACTTTTTAAATTAGAACGTTATATTTGTATGTATACAAAACAACTATAAATTTAAAAAAGTGGCGACTTTGCACTTATCAAAGGTTACTGCGAGTATGATTTTACGATGTCTGGCTGCCCCGATTGGAATAAGTTTTAGCGTTTATCCACATTGGAATCAGGTCCGCATTGTTTTAAATTCAATTTTGATAAGTAAAATTAATTATAATATATTTAATCAAGTTATAATCATTTCACCGCTTTTTAAAGGCTTGGGGTGACAATAACAAAATAAATCCAAGAAAGTCCAAAAAATTACCATAACAAAAAATAAAAGAAACCCCAAACCCCAGGGTTTAGGTGATTTGGTATACCAAAAAACACTAAACGATTTCCGCAATCTAAGGTCTCTAAAACTTTTAAGATTTTTCAGGCTTAAAAGCTCGTCTGACAGGAGGATTGCGTTCTTACTCTGACACAATGAGTCAGAAGCGTCGTAAAAT